>SEYY01010660.1:32500-57500 GCA_009176605.1 Armadillidium nasatum
TATATATATATATATTTGATTACAGTATATTTAGACTCAAAAGGAAAGTAGAACATGAATAAGAAATTGTCAGTGTCTTTGAGGATATTCTTTCAGATAACGAATCAGATTTCGATGATGTTTCAAGTGATAAAGATATTGCAACTGATACAGTGGATGAAAAAGATGAAGTTGATAGGACAATATGAGAACCCGATTTACATGATCAGCCTCTAACTTCCCTTCTAAATAAAGATAATATTAAATGGAAACGCAATTAACAATCAATTTTGCAAAAACATATGGCATAACAAGTACAATAAAAGATATACCTAACCCTACAACTTTAATATAATAATATTTTAATATCTTTTCTCGCAAGATATAATAGATCACGTTTTTCAGACTAATTTATACATGAATTGTGTAGATAAATTTGATCAGTTAAAAAAACATGAAATTTCTCGCTAAAACCACAAGTGGTGGCAGAGAATTTTCTTTTCCTCTGTAGACACTTCAGTTGTAAACCCCTTCATAATATATAAATATTTAACATCTGAAAATGTTACACCCAAAAAATTTAGATTGGATATTATAGATGGCTTAACAGCAACAACTTTTATATCAAAACAAAGTCAAAAGTCGCATCGGTGGAAGTAAAAATAAATAAATTAAAAAAAAAAAACATAAACCGGATGTCTCATTAGAAATAAGGAAAAAAAGTCATTAAATCAACCAATTAGAGGTATAGTCGTCATCAGAAGTTCGTCTCTAATTATTGATACACATATTTATGTTTTAAAAAAATGGCGGTGATGGGTTTGTCATTTAAAGATTTAGACAATCAGAATTTAGTTTATTTCCGCCCACATTTTTTATTTTCTTTTAATGTGGAATATACGGTTTATATAAAGACAGAGTTAAAGTCGAAATTCTAGTACAACGGAAATTTATTATAAAACTTCATATTATAATATTTATTTTAACATTTCTTTAACATTGGAAATAAATTTATCACAACAAAAATATTTACGAAATGATCAGGTAACTTAGAATTGTAATTAATTTAAACTAGAATTTAAAATGTTGTTTTGTTTAATTTAATGGTTTTTGATTGGGTTTATATATATATATATATATATATATATATATATATATATATATATATATATATATATATATATATATATATATATATATATATATATATATATATATATATATATATATATACTTTCCATTACTGACTTTCTCTCTGTTGCTTCATTTCCTATCCACTCCTAAGCTAATAACTCTACACTTCATTCTCCTATCAATTTGAAAGGTATCACTCTCCACAACAGTTAATGACACAAAGAAAGTAGCATTGGAGCGACTAAGCTCTGATCAATCTTGCATTTCAAATATGTTCGTTTTCAATGCCACTGAAATTTAATTCCTCCATCTCTGTACTGGACACAATCTTCCACGCAACTACAGTATGATATCTTCTTCGAAAACACAACTTGAACCATCATCTCTCCTTAACATTCTTGGTGTTTCTTTTTCTCGTGATCTTTCTTTTAAAGTTACTTCTGTTTCTAAACAAACTTCTTTTTAGTTATTGCGTAATAACAGTGATTATATAAGTATTACGTAACAATGTCAGCGATGATTAATAAATCAATAAAGTAATATCGGTATCAAAGTCAGAAGATAAAAAATTTGGTATAAATAGAACACTTTGTACTTTCTAAGATATGTTCCAATTTGGTGTAGTGGTAACGTGATCAATTTCAAATCAGGTGCTCTTTCGAGTCCTGGACTCACCAAATTTTTAAGGATTTACATTCTTCATTTATCAATATTGGATGATGTTTGATTTTCCCTCAATAGATCACTTTACTGTCAAGAAAAAATGGCTGGAAAAATTTAAAACAAAATCCGAGATGGTGAAAACCACGTGATCAAGAGAAAATTTAAGATAAAAACCATGGGATCGGAAATCACATGATCATAATTCAAAGATGGCGGAAATTTTGTGATCAGATCTCGAAGGTACCGAACGAATGACATCATAGTGTTAAGATTATCTATGCCATGACGTCATATAGACAATTGTGTGTGTGTTTGTTACGTCATCACAGAGAATGCCTTGCAAAATTGCAAAATTGCAGTGTCTTGCAATGACACATTACCCTCAGCGTCAGCAATCGCTCGTACAAAGTGGGAGTGGTTTTAGCAAGGGTGGCACGTTCTAGAAGGTTCTAGAAATTGCTAGGAAAAGCTAAAAATATGCTACAAATGGCACTCATAAAAAATCATGAGTTATGTCCTGGTACTAGCAATTTAGTGTTTTGAGTGTAAAATTGTGGGTGGCAGATGCCTTGGGAAAAAGGGGCTAAGCTTAAAGAATTAAATAGAATGACATAATTAATTAAGTAGCAAAATTACCAGATTAAGGAAGTTACTATTCTTAATTTAGGGGATTATCCGGATTAATTTATCTGATTATCCGGATTAATCAGATTAAAAATACCTCCGGAAAGAGGGGGAAAACCGATTTCAGCAAATTTCTAATCAAATTATCCCTCATTTCCTCTAAAAAGGTCTCGAAAGTGCCATGTAGTTGAAATTGGCACTGCAGTCAAGATTGGGGCCCAACTAATATATTTATATATATATATATATATATATATATATATATATATATATATATATATATATATATATATATATATATATATATATATATATATATATATATATATATATATATATATATATATATATATATAATTAAACATGAGTGTTCATAGAGCAATGAGGTGAGTATTCTTTCGCAGTTTATGACACTGAAATCTCCTGGATTCACTCCATTTCCTTTACGAATTACTGTAAAAGCTTTTCGCGCGAGCGAGCACATACATGCACACACACACACACACACACACACACACACACACACACACACACACACACACACATATATATATATATATATATATATATATATATATATATATATATATATATATATATATATATATATATATATATATATATATATATATATATATATATATATATAGTATGGGAAGAAAGCTGAAAGGATGGCACTATTGCATGGCATTTCTGCAACGTTGCAACATTGCAAGGGGTTCGGTACCCCCTTTCATGGTCTTTCGTGATTCGATTTTAATCCGATTAATCGGATAATCAGTCGATTAATCGGATAATCAGATAATTAATTCGTATAATCCGCTAACTAATCATGTTAATCCTTTAAGCCCCTCCCGTTTTTGAAACTTAACCCTTAAAGCTCCGCCCAGTTTTCATTTGTTCTTGCCACCAGCCACTTGCGATGACTCATGTGCTAGTTGCAGGGCCTAACTCATATTCTTTCCTTGCATACTTTCAAATGCCGTGTATCTGGACATTATGTCTTCATTCTATCAAGATAGGATTTTTCCAACTTGGTAGGTCCCGGCCTTTGCCCACTAAGGGATATATATATATATATATATATATATATATATATATATATATATATATATATATATATATATATATATATATATATATATATATATATATATATATATATATATATATATATATATATATATATATATATATATATATATATATATATATATATATATATATATATATATATATATTTTATCTATTCCTGCGAAGAAGATTTGGAAACATCTCAGTTCTTCTAATATTATCTCTGATCGCCAATATGGCTTCGTAAGAAACAATCTACTGGTATTCTTCTTTCTCTACTCTGTCACACTTGGTCTTCCGCTCTTCGGTATTTCCGTGAATCTTTTGCTGTCTCGCTAGACATCAAAAGCTTTTGATAGAACCTAATACAAAGCTTTGATTTCAAAACTTACCTCTCTCGGAATCTATCCTTTTCTCTGGGACCTTCTCTCTGATTTCGTTTCCGGTCTTTCTATTACAGCTGTTGTAGATGGCCATTATTCTTCCTTTAAATCTATTAATAGTTGTATTCCTCAAGGATCTGTCCTATTCCCCCCAACACTTTTTCTGCTTTTCTCTAATGATCCATCTCTGTTAGTTCATCTCCAATACACTCCTATGCTAATGACGCCACCCTTCAATAAATACTCTTTTCAATCTGAAAGGTGCCCCACCCAACAGCAGTTAATAGACGCAAGGAAGGTAGCCTTGAAGCATCTAACCTCTTATCTGTCACGTTTCAAATTGTGGCAGATAAAACATAGTCGTTTTTAATGCCACCGAACCTCAATTCCTCCATCTCTCTACTCGACACAATCTTCCATACAACTATGATATCTTCTTCGAAAAAACTCAACTCAAATCTTCATCTCTCTTTAATATTCTTGGTGTTTCTTTTTCTCGTGATCTTTCTTGGAAATATCACATTACTTCTCTTTCTAAAGAAGCTACTGAGAGGTTGAGTTTTCAGATGCTGTTTCAGTATTTCTTTAATGGAGAACACCTCACACATCTAAGGTAGCTCCACTCATGCAACTCTAATTGAAATGAGGGAGTGTAGTTCTTTTCGTCTTATCAACTCTCCTGGTCTCACTAGTTCTCTCCAGTCTCTTTCTTCCCGTCAAAATGTTGCGTCACTCTCTCTATACTGTAGATATTACAATATACACTGCTCTTCTGAACTCTCACGTCGAATACCTCCTTCATTGAGAAGGGCCCGTGCGACTCGTCTTTCTACACAGTCTCATCCTTTCTCTATCCAAGTCTCTGACCCCAAACTTAACCACTATGCTCAATCTTACATGTACTCTATTAGTAAAATCTGGAACACACTTCCTTCATCTATTTTCCCAACCTCCTTTGACTTCCACACCTTCAAACGCCGTGTATCAAATTATGTCGGCCTTTAATTTGACCAGGTTTCCGACTTTAGTCCTAACTCTGGGGGAAATTTTAGTAGGCCTCTGGCCATTGCTCACGAGAGATAATATATATATATATATATATATATATATATATATATATATATATATATATATATATATATATATATATATATATATATATATATATATATATATATATATATATATATATATATATATATATATATATATATATATATATATATATATATATATATATATATATATATATATATATATATATATATATATATATATATATATATATATATATATATATATATATATATTCTGGTCTGAGCCCTGTTGTAAATTAATGTTTAGTGTTAAGAGCTCAGTAGAAATTACAAAAATAAAAATAGTGAGGCTAAGACAAATATAGGAATCATTGGGATTTAAATTAAAGGTAATATAAACAGTTTAAATGCTTAATAAGTAAATTTATATTTATAGAAATTTATAATAAAATAAATCATATTAATAATTAAATCGAAAAATAGGAAACTATAAAGTTAAGGGAAAGTTAATTTTAAATTATATTACAAAGACCCGATACATTATATAAACAAAATAGACTTATAAGTTATATCCAATAGGGAATATATTATCATTAAAGTCTTAATTCTAACCTATCTGGAGCTGAACAATAGTCCGAGATAACTATTTATTTGCAGAGGCAATCCCAGCGATTGATAATGGTCCAAGGTAACCATTTCTCTGCAAACTCAACTCCAAGGAGAAAAGAGGAACCAAGATCCTCAGAATGGAAGCCAAGTCTTCCATCTTCTCCTTCCCTCCCCAGACTGTTGAAATAATTGATCGGACATCCTTTTATATACAAATATCTTAAACTATCTACCAATAATATTATTAGTGAAGTTCAAAAAGTTAATAATGTATAAACATTATACATTATTTACTTTACTCTTTTATTTTTATTTATTAATATATTTTACAATAAACATAAAACTTTATATTACTCCCTTTTTAAGAGTAAAAGATATTATATAAAGAAAATAAGGGAGTCAAAAATACAAATTCCTTAAGTTATGTCAACATTAAATATACACAATCAAAACAGTTTGGTCATCAAAATAATTTATTCTGTAAATATCGAGACAAATTATTACTAGTCTCTCTTTCTCTTTTTTTTTTTTTTTTTTTTTTTTTTTTTTTTTTTTTTTTTTTTTTTTTTTTTTTAAACAGAAAATGATAATTTAGAGAAAATAGGGGATATATATATATATATATATATATATATATTATATATATATATATATATATATATTTTTTTTTTTTTTTTTTTTTTTTTTTTTTTTTTTTAACAGAAAATGATAATTTAGAGAAAATATATATATATATATATATATATATATATATATATATATATATATATATATATATATATATATATATATATATATATATATATATATATATATATATATATATATATATATATATATATATATATATATATATATATATATATATATATATATATATATATATATATATATATATATATATATATATATATATATATATATATATATATATATATATATATATATATATATATATATATATATATATATATATATATATATATATATATATATATAGCTTTCGTATCTATTCCTACGAAGAAGATTTGGAAACATCTCAGATCTTCTAATATTATCTCTGATCGCCAATATGGAGGCGTGAGAATATATATATATATATATATATATATATATATATATATATATATATATATATATATATATATATATATATATATATATATATATATATATATATATATATATATATATATATATATATATATATATATATATATATTATTAATTTTATTTAATTAATATCACTCGTGCTCTATTATTAATAGTAACTATAAAACCACTAAATAAAACAATAAAAATAATAAAAAGTTAAAATTAAGGGTAATTAACTAAGTGTTAAAACCGGCAAAAGCGGAAATAGAAATAAAAATTTAAAACACACAATATTTCAAGGAACTATGTCCTCCTCATCTGGTGCGACAAGATTAAAAGAAGTTAAGAAAGAATGCGAAGAATCAGAGAACTCACTTATATAGAGGCTAAGATGCAACAAACAAACGAACAGACAAATGGAAAGGGCAGAAGCGCATAAATAATTTTAAAAAACCAAAATCATAAAAGTGTCTTTAAAAAATTAAAAGTAAAATCATCTAATTCAAAGAAACCGGTGGAAGAATTAAAATTGTTACTATTTTTTATAAAAAATGATTCAACCAGTCTTAAGATATTTTTATTTTTTGAAAGATAAATGAACCGAGAACTATTCCAATTGATAATATGATTTTCAGTGATGTGTGAAAAAAAGGCATTACTAAGATTTTGTCTTTGAATATCTGCTTTATGTTGTGAGATGCGAACATGCAAAGTCTTTAGAGTTTCACCAATATAAGATTTGTTGCAAGTGTCACAATCAACTCTATACACGCCTCTTGCTGGTACTATTTTGGATGTGTTGTTCTTAATTAAATTTGAATGCAAAGTGTCAGGGAACGTAAAAATAAGGTTAATGTTAAGAGTGTTTTTCAACATAAATTTCAAACATAGTAATGATTTTGCATAAGGAAGTATGATTATATTTTGGGGCTGGACAGGAATAGACGGATTATGACAATTATAAAAGTTTAAACGTGCTTTTCGGTATTGCGTTTGGATGTAGATGAGGAGGACATAGTTCCTTGAAATATTGTGTGTTTTAAATTTTTATTCCTATTTCTGCTTTTGCCGGTTTTAACACTTAGTTAATTCCCTTTAATTTTAACTTTTTATTATTTTTATTGTTTTATTTAGTGGTTTTATAGTTACTATATATATATATATATATATATATATATATATATATATATATATATATATATATATATATATATATATATATATATATATATATATATATATATAATTAGTGAATGCAGGAGAGTTGATAAGACGAAAAGCTCTAGACTCCACCTTCTCTACGAAAGCTGTATGAGTGGAGCCACCCCAGATGTGTGACACATACTCCATACGGGGCCGAACAACACCACTATACAGTGCAAGCAACTGGGGTGGATTGAAGAAATACTGAACGCTCCTCAGAACACATAACCTCTTATCTAGCTTGTTTAGAAAGAGAGGTAATGTGATCTTTCCAAGAAAGATCACGAGAAAAAGAAACACCAAGAATATTAAGAACAGATAAAGGTCTGAGTTGAGTGTTTTCGAAGAAGATGTCGTAGTTGTGTTGAAAATTGTGTCGAGTTGAGAGATGAAGGAATTGAGTTTTGGTGGCATTGAAAACAACTATGTTTTCTCTGCCCCATTTTGAAATACGAGATAGATTAGAGGTCAGATGCTCCAAGGCAACCTTGCTTGCGTCTAGTAACTGTTGTTGGGAGGGGTCCCATTCAAATTGAAAAGAGTAATGAAGAGTGGAGTCATCAGCATAGGAGTGGATAGGAGATGAAGTAACAGAGAGAAGGACATTAATGAAAAGTAGGAAAAGTGTTGGGGATAGGGCAGATCCTTGAGGAACACCACTCTTAATAGATTTAAAGGAAGAGCGGTGGCCGTCTACAACTGCTGCTATAGAACGACCGGAAAGAAAATCAGAGAGAAGGTCAAAGAGAGAATGATAGATTCCCAAAGAGGGAAGTTTGGAAATCAAAGCTTTGTGCCAGACTCTATCAAAAGCTTTCGATGTGCCTAGCCTAACAGCAAAAGATTCACAAAAATGCCGAAGAGCGGAGGACCAAGAGTCAGAGAGAAGGAAAAGAAGATCACCAGTGGAGCGTTTCTTACGAAATCCATACTGGCGATCAGAGATAAGATTAGAAGAATTGAGATGTTTCCAAATCTTCCTGTTAAGGATAGATTCGAAAACTTTAGAAAGAACGGGAGTTAAAGAATTGAGAAGATAGTTAGAGGGTAGAGAGGGGTCCCCCTTCTTCGGCACAGGCTGAATGAGCGTACGTTTCCAGCAAAAAGGGAAGGTAGAAGTAGAAAGACATAGACGAAAAAGTTTACCAAGGCAGGGTGCAAGCTCGGAAGCACAGGTTTTGAGAACCACAGGAGGGATACCTTCAGGACCGTACGCCTTATTAGTGTTAAGCTCAGAGAGAGCAGAAGTGACGTCTTTAGAAGAAATTATAATTTTAGGCATAAATAAGTTTGAGGGGGTTGAAGGAGTAGGAACAGCTCCGGAATCGTCTAAGGTTGAATTAGAAGCAAAGGTTTGAGCGAAGAGTTCAGCTTTAGAAGAAGGCAAAACGGCAGTTGTACCGTTAGAAGATACTAGAGGAGGGAAAGAGGAAGAACCAAAGTTAGAGTTGACATTTTTGTAAAATTCCAGAAAAAGCATGAGGAAGTAGAACCAGAAAGATTGTTGCATTTTAAACTGAGAAAAGTGTTTTTAGCGTTACAGAGAATAGATTTTGCACGATTCCGGGATGAAATATAAGTTCCATGAGTTACTGGAGTTTGAAGACGACGGTAGTCCCTGAAAGCAGCATCCTTGTGGCGGATAGCACAAGAACAAGCAGAGTTAAACCAAGGTTTATTAGGTTTAGTGGAAGGGAAAGAATATGGAATGTACGCCTCCATGCCAGAGAGAATCAACTCGGTTATGCGCTCTGCCCACTCAGAGGGACCCCTTCCATGAAAACAGTAATCATTCCATGGAAAATCAGAGAAGTGCAACCACAAGTCAGACCAGTTATTGGCACCGAAACGCCACAAACGTCTTCTCGCAGAAGGCGGGGGCCGTTCTTGCGGAAGACTTGAAGAGATAGAAGTGGATACAGAGATAAGGAGGTGATCAGAGGAACCCAGAGGAGGAAAGAGTTTAACAGTATAAGGAGAAGGATTAGAAGTTAGGAAAAGGTCTAGAATGTTAGGTTCATCACCAAGGCGATCAGGGATATGGGTAGGGAGATGCACCAACTGCTCAAGGTTGTTCTGTATAGAAAATTGGAAGGCGAGTTCACCAGCTCGATCGTGAGAACTAGATGAATGCAATTGGCGATGGGGAACATTGAAATCACCTAAAATGATGATTTCGGAGAAAGGAAAAGAAGAAGGAATGTGTTCTACTTTCGAGTTAAGATAGTCAAAGAATTTTGGATAGTGTGTAAAGTTAGGAGATAAGTAGACAGAACAAATAAATTTAGTTGTAGAGTTAGAAGAAAGTTTAATACATAAAGGAGAGAATTCAGAAGACTCCAAATTAGAGACACTAGAACAGACAACATCGTTGCTCACATATGCGCAACATCCGACTTTGGCTGAAAATTGAGGATAGAGACATTAGGAGGAAACAGAGTGCACTCAAACATCTGAGTTTCAGTTAAGAATAAGAGATGAGGTCGAGAAGGAGAGGTGGTGTTCGACAAAGTTGAAATTAGTAAAGAGACCGCGAATGTTGCAGAAATTAAAGAAAAAGGAAGATCGTGCACCAGGGCAAGTCGGCATAGAGGTCTTGGTGGCACAAACCCCATCACTGGAGGCCACCAACTCCCAAGTGGTGATTGGGGAAGGAGTGGATGAGGGGCATTCTTTGGATGCCGCCCCTTGTAGCATCTCCGAGGCAATTTTAAGTTTTGCCATTTTATGTTGTTATTTTAAAGGTAATGTAAAATTATAGGAACGTGAGAAGGGAGTTGAGGGAAGGAAAAGTTGGAACATAAACACTCCAATGTGAGACGAGGGTACACTAGAGACCCTCTGAGAAGGTGAAACGCGAAAAGGAAAGAACCAAAGAGCAACGGAGTGAAACGGATTGTTCTAGCCCACCCTATCACCCCGCGGCTAAGCCCAATGGGGGTACTTTCATCACTTCGGACGGCACTACGTCCTCCCCTATATATATATATATATATATATATATATATATATATATATATATATATATATATATATATATATATATATATATATATATATATATATATATATATATATATAAGAAATGCAGTGTGTCGGTTTCTGCTAGTATCGGCAAAATTTATGGTATTCGGTATCAGTATTTAAAAGTATTGGTAAAAACAACTGATACCTAAATCTTGCACGAAGGAAAGCTCATAATTTCTTTAAAAAGCCATTTTCTTCTGTTTTGTATGAATTTTACGTAACATTTTAAATTTTATTATTAATATTATTATTATTTATAATAATAATAATAATAATTATTATTATTATTATTGAGTATTATTATTTTATTATTATTATTATTATTATATGTAGAAATAATAGTAGCTTTTCTGCAAGATGCATGAATATACAGTGGGCTGAATATATTATATATATATATATATATATATATATATATATATATATATATATATATATATATATATATATATATATATATATATATATATGAGAATATCATGTTTAATGATCAAGATCGTTACACGGTTAAAGAGAAAATACAGATACCCACCCCTTCAGCTGTACGTGGTACGTGACAATTAATGGATGGGTCAAAAGTACATAGATTCGTGTAGTCCAGATTACCGCTTGGTAAGTGGTAACACATGTAAAATTGTGATGATTCGTTTGGCTGAACTGTAGAATGCTTGGCATCGGTGGATACAAAGTTATCTTTCCCAATAATAATGGAACAAAAAGAATAAGGTCGACTGCTTGAAACTGTTCTTGGATCTAACTTTTTATGAGTTCGAGGATAGCTCAACGGTAGAGCGTCGAGCTTTTGTTGTTCTCAGTCGCAACCTCAAAGGTGGTTTAACCTCTCATGAAGAAACATATCTTATCTTTCCGTTACTGTTCTGTTGTTTCCAACTTATTCACGGCGATTATAGCATCGTAATAATTTATATATATATATATATATATATATATATATATATATATATATATATATATATATATATATATATATATATATATATATATATATATATAATATATATATATATATATATATTTCCTACCGAAATTAAACTCAAACAAGTTAAAGCTCACGTCTCTGCTCTCCAAAGAAAGAAATTTGCACAAGGTGATACTTTAATTTTTTTTTTTTTTTTTTTTTTTTTTTTTTTTTTTTTTTTTTTTTTTTTTAACACCCCTTTTTTTTTAAATTTTTATATATATTATATATATTATATATATATATATATATATATATATATATATATATATATATATATATATATATATATATATATATATATATATAATTTTGAAAACTGCTAATTCGGGGAATCGAACCCGGGTCCAAAAGATGGAAGTCCATAGTGCTAACCACTACTCCACTGATGGTTCAAAAGAAAATCATCCAGAACTTCTACTGACATAGCGCCTAGTAAGAGAGCTCCTTCAAGACTTTCCCGACCACAACTTGGGCGTAGGGTTAGCTTGGCCAAGGATCTGTCCCCGATTTATACCGCAGTGCAGATGTAGAAGTTCTGGATGATTTTCTTTTGAACCATCAGTGGAGTAGTGGTTAGCACTATGGACTTCCATCTTTTGGACCCGGGTTCGATTCCCCGAATTAGCAGTTTTCAAAATTATAAAAAATGATTCCACGGTTTATCACAGTGGCTATCAAAATTATATATATATATATATATATATATATATATATATATATATATATATATATATATATATATATATATATATATATATATATATATATATATATATATAAGGGGAGAACGTAGCGCAATCCAAAGCGATGAAAGTATCTCCACTAGGCTTTACCCAACTCCATTTCACTCTATTGCCCTTTGGCTCGTTCCTTTTCGCGTCATAGACTTCTTTTTTCAGTAATTTCTTCAGCATTCGCAGTTTCAAATCTAATTTCCACTTTGATCTTCTTGTAGATTTTATATCTTGTTTAGTTGATACTCAGGTGCTTGGGTGCTCTGACAGCAAACCCTTATCTATTTTTCTCCTACTGTCTCTATCCTCAAATTTCAGCCAAAGGTGGATGTTTCGCATATGTGGGCAACGATACCGTCTGTTCTCTTGTCCCAAATTTAAGACTTAAACTTTTTTCTACTCTACTTCTAAATTCGTTTGTTCTGTTTAGTTATCTCCTAACTGTACAAACTATTAAAATTACTTTGATTATCTTAACTCCAAAATAGAACACATTCTTTCTTCTTCTCCATTCTCTGAAATGATCATTTTAGGTGATTTCAACCTTCACCACCGCAAATGGCTTCCATATTGTTCTTATAATCCATCTGGTTAACTCGCCTACCACATTTGTATCAAGAACAACCTTGAGCAGTTGACCCATCTCCCTACTGTATCCCTGACTGTTTTGGTGATGAACCCAACACACTTTGTCTTTTTCTTAATTCTTATGATTATCCTTACTTTTCCTCCTCTGGGTTCATCCGATCACCCTCTCATCTCTACATCTTGTTCTGTCTCTTTAAGTCTTACACAAGAACGGCTCCAGCATTCGATGAGGAAACGTTTCTAGCATATGGTGCCTTACTTGTCTAACGATCGGTTATTCTTTTCCGATTACTCTTGGAATTATTACAGTTTCCATGGGAGGGATACCTTGGAATGTGTTGAGCTCAAAACAGAAGTGATTCTCTCAGGCATGGAGGCGTACATTCCATATTATTTTCCATTCTACTAAACCTAACAAACTTTGGTTTAACTTTGCTTGGTCTCGTATTATATTCCGAAGGGATGCTGCTTTCAGAGATTAACGTAGTCTTCAAACTCTTGGAACTCATGCATTTTATATTTCATCCAGGAATGGTGCAAAATCTATTCTTCTAAAAACCAAAAACTCATTTCTCTGCTGTAAATGCAATAATCTTTTTGGTTCTTGTTCTCCACTCTCTTTCTGGTATTTTGCAAAAAATATAAGCTAATATTGCTTATTCCTCTTTCCCTCCTCTAGAAGCTTCCTCTAAAGCAGAACTTTTCACTCAAATTCTTGTTTCTAATTCAACCTTCGAAATACCGAAGCTGTTTTATTTCTTCAACCATCTCCAATTTATTTATGCCTAAAATTGTAATTTCTTCTAAAGGCATCATTTCTGCTCTCTCTAAGAAGGCGTACAGTACTGGTAGTATCTTCCTGTGAATCTCAAGACTAGTTTTTTCGAACTTGAAACCTGCCTTGGTAAACTATTATTTTTCTTTGTTTTTCTATTTCAAACTTCCTTTCTTGCCGGAAACGTGAGCTCATTCAGCCTGTGACGAAGAAGGAGGACCCCTCCCAACCTTCTAAGTACCATACTATTTTTTTAACCTCCGTTCTTTCTAAAGTTTTCGAATCCATTCTTAACAGGAAGATTTGGAAACATCTCAATTCTTTCTAATCTTATCTCTGATCGCCAGTATGACCTTCGTAAAAAACGCTCTACTGGTGATCTTCTTTCCCTACTTTCTGACTCTTGGTCCTCCGCTTTTCGGCATTTCGGTGAATCTTAGGATGTCGCGATAGACATATTGAAAGCTATCAAAAGGGTCTGCCAAAAAGCTTTGATTTCCAAACTTTCCTGTTTCAGAATATATCCTTCTTTCTCTGACCTTCTGACTGCTTTCATTTCCTCTCATTCCATGGGAGCTTTTGTAGAAGACGACCGTTCATCTTTTAAATCTATTAATAGTTGTATTCCTCAAGGATCTCTTATATACCTAAAACATTTTACTTTTCTTTAATAACCTTCTCTCTGTAACTTCAATCTCCTATCCGCTGATATGACGAAGACTCGATCTTTCATTACTCCTTTCAATTTGAAAGACGCCCTTCCCAGCAGCAGTTAATAGACGTAAAGAGTTTAGCCTTGGAGCAACTGAGCTCTGATCAATCTTGTAATTCAAATTGGGGGAGAGAAAATATGGTCGTTTTTAGTGCCCCAGAAACACAGTTCCGAAATCTTTCTATCGACACAACCTTCTACACAACTATAATATCTTCTTCGAAAACATAACCTTCATCTCTCCTTAATATTGTTGTTTCTTTTTCTCGCGATTTTTTTTTGAAAGACCAAACTTCACTTTCTAAACAAGCTTCTATGAGATTAGGTGTTCTGAGCGATTTCAGTATTTCTTCATTCCACCCCAGTTTCTTGCTCCTTATAGGGGTGTTGTTCGCCCCTGTATGGAGTACGCCTCACAAATCTGGGGTGTCTCCACTCATACAACTCTACTTGAAAAGGTGGAGTCTAGGGCTTTTCGTCTTATCATCTCTTCTGCTCTCACTAATTCTTTCCAGTCTCTTCTTCCCATCGAAGTGTTGCATAACTCTCTAAACTATCGTTATTAAAATGGACACAATTCTTATTCTCACTTCGAATACCTCATCCATTAAGAAGGGATCGTGTGACTTGCTTTTCCTCACAGTTTCATTCTTGCTCTGTCCAACTCTCTGACCCCAGACTTAACCACTATGCTCAATATTACATGTACTCTACTGTAATACTGAAAACACTTCCTTCATCTATTTTCTCAACTTCCTATCACTCACACACCATCAAACGCCGTGTACAGGAACATGCCAGCATTTAACTTGACCAGATTTCCAACTTTTTTATAATCTGGTGGTAATTTTAGTAGTCCCCTGGCCTTTTCACACCAGAGGTGAAACAAAATATAAAATATATATATATATATATTATATATATATATATATATATATATATATATATATATATATATATAATATATATAATATATATATATATATATATATATATATATATATATATATATATATATATATGCGTGCGTATTTGTATAGATATATGCAAGAGTGTACATGTGTATGTGTAATTGTTCTGATATGGCAGAAAACATTTGAGTAGGTAAAAAATCATTCAATTTTGTCGGCAAAGATAAAAGCGCTCAAGAGATTAAAAGTGGAATTAAAGAAAGAAGGAAAATCTCTCATTATTTTCGTAAGAGAAACTCATTCGTCTCAGAAGAGAACTTGACAAAACGTCTCACAAAATACGTCTTAAAAGATTAAATCGAAATGAAAAACATTCAAATAATTGATCTCAAATTATGAGCAAAATCCATTTTTCTCCCTCTATCTCATATATATATATATATATATATATATATATATATATATATATATATATATATATATATATATATATATATATATATATATATATATATATATATATATATATATATATATATATATATATATCAACTAACTCTGATCTATCTCTCATTTCAAATTGGGCAGAGAAAACATGGTTGTTTTCAATGCCTCAAAAACTCAATTCCTAAATCTCTCTACTCGCCACAATCTTCCACACAACTACGATATCTTCTTCGAAAATACGCAACTCAAACCTTCATCTCTCCTTAATATTCTTGGTGTTTCTTTTTCTCGTGATCTTTCTTGGAAAGATCACATTACCTCTCTTTCTAAACAAGCTTCTAAGAGGTTGGGTGTTCTGATGCGCCTTCAGTATTTCTTCACACCACCCCAGTTGCTTGCTCTGTATAGGGGTGTTGTTTGCCCTTGTATGGAGTATACGTCACACATCTGGGGTGGTTCCACTCATACAGCTCTCCTGGAAGAGGTGGAGTCTAGAGCTTTTCGCCTTATCAACTCTCCTGCTCTCACTAATTCTCTCCAATCTCTTTCTGCCCGTCGAAATGTTGCGTTACCCTCTCTGTACTATCGCTATTACAATGGACACTGCTATTCTGAACTCTCTCGTCGCATACCTCCTCCACTGAGAAGGGTTCGTGCGACTCGTCTTTCTACACAGTCTCATCCTTTCTCTGTCCAACTCTCTGACCCAAGACTTAACCGCTATGCTCAATCTTACATGTACTCTACTGGTAAAGTCTGGAACACACTTCCTTCATCTATTTTCCCAACTTCCTATGACTTAGCCACCTTCAAACGCCATGTATCAGGTCATGTCATCCTTTAAATAGACCCTGTTCCCGACTTTCCCCTTAACTCTGGTGGAATATTGGTAAGCCTCTGGCCTTTGACCACCAGAGGTGAAATATATATATATATATATATATATATATATATATATATATATATATATATATATATATATATATATATATATATATATATATATATATATATACGCTCATGGAGTTGAAATATATTCATTTTTTAAAGTCTGCTAAACCAGGATTCGAACCCTGACCTCTTGGATGGTAAACAAGAGTTCTCTTCAATTCAGAACAAAAAGGAAATCACTCTCTGAAGGGTTATAAACAACTGTTCATGCAGATTTCTCCAAGCGGACCCCCTCCCCCACTTGACTGTGCTTTAACACAGGGAAACAACAATATATTTTAAAAGTTGAATATATTTTAACTGCACTAGGGTTATAGTGGTTTTACATGTGATCACATAACAGTCTGTGAGTGAAGGGTATAGAACTTGGCCCTGCTGCCCTGTGTCAGTGTGAAGTCAGAGTGAGTCCTCTTGTGGATATCTGCAGGAACAGTTGTTTAAGAGCTTTCCCAGGGTGAGATTCTTTTTGTACTGTCTTGGAGTGAAGATAACACTCTTGCTTAAATCCAAGAGGTCAGGATTCGACTACTGCTATAGCAGACTTTAAAAGTTGAATATATATATATATATATATATATATATATATATATATATATATATATATATATATATATATATATATATATATATATATATATATATATATATATATATATACAATTTTATAACTGCTAATGATGTTATAATTTCGAGGAATCGAACCCGGGCCCCAAAAGATGGAAGTCCATTGTGTTGACCACTACTCCACCGATGGTACAAAAGGAATAATCCAGAACTTCTACTGACATTTCTCGCCTAGTGAAAAGTCCCTTCAATATTTCCCCGACCACAACTTGGGCGTAGCGTCAACATGGACCAGGTTCTATCCTGAGTATAAACCGCAGTGCAAATGTTATAATTTTGATAACCACTATGATAAACCGTGGAATCATGATTTACAATTTTATAACTGCTAATGATGTTATAATTTCGAGGAATCGAACCCGGGCCCAAAAGATGGAAGTCCATTGTGTTGACCACTACTCCACTGATGGTTCAAAAGGAAATAATCCAGAACTTCTACTGACATTTCTCGCCTAGTGAAAAGTCCCTTCAATATTTCCCCGACCACAACTTGGGCGTAGCGTCAACATGGACCAGTTTCTATCCTGAGTATAAACCGCAGTGCAAATGTTATAATTTTGATAACCACTATGATAAACCGTGGAATCATAATTTACAATTTTATAACTGCTAATGATGTTATAATTTCGAGGAATCGAACCCGGGCCCCAAAAGATGGAAGTCCATTGTGTTCACCACTACTCCACCGATGGTACAAAAGGAAATAATCCAGAACTTCTACTGACATTTCTCGCCTAGTGAAAAGTCCCTTCAATATTTCCCCGACCACAAAGATGGACTTCCATCTTTTGGGGCCCGGGTTCGATTCCTCGAAATTATAACATCATTAGCAGTTATAAAATTGTAAATCATGATTCCACGGTTTATCAAAGTGGTTATCAAAATTATAACATTTGCACTGCGGTTTATACTCAGGATAGAACCTGGTCCATGTTGACGCTACGCCCAAGTTGTGGTCGGGGAAATATTGAAGGGACTTTTCACTAGGCGAGAAATGTCAGTAGAAGTTCTGGATTATTTCCTTTTGTACCATCGGTGGAGTAGTGGTCAACACAATGGACTTCCATCTTTTGGGGCCCGGGTTCGATTCCTCGAAATTATAACATCATTAGCAGTTATAAAATTGTAAATCATAATTCCACGGTTTATCATAGTGGTTATCAAAATTATATATATATATATATATATATATATATATATATATATATATATATATATATATATATATATATATATATATATATATATATATATATATATATATATATATATATATATATATATATATATATATATATATATATATATATATATATATATATATATATATATATATATATATATATATATATATATATATATATATATAGAGATGTAAAGAAAAGGAAATTGATGAAAAGTTGTCGTGATCTGTAATGAGTTGTAAGCAAATATAAATTGGAGATAATTATTCTTTTTAATTAACTTTCGATGAAGGTTCTAAATTAAAAATTCTTGTGATGAAATTTGTAAATAATAAACTTCAATTGAATTTGTGAATGTAAAATAAAATCTTTGACCTATTTTGTTTTCGCATATTTTCTTTATACTTATATAAAGATGGCATATTATTAAATTCATTTTTAATTTCTCTTTTTAAATTTATATGCTGATAAATAGCGATCTGTTATCAGGAATTCGTATACTGCAGTATAAATTTTTTAATGAACTAGCATTTTAAATATGTATGTATATCATTTACCTTCTACTCATTACTAAAGTAATGACTGAAAATAAAGAAAAGAGAACAGTCGTCGTTAATTAACATCTAGAACGAACTAAAAATGGACTGAAACAAGAAGAGATCTAAATAAACCGTTGAAAGAAATGTTAGATCAATCATTATGTATTATTAAGTCTAATTAAATAGTAAAAGATAACAACAGAATAAAGAAAACTTTATTTACCATTTGCAAAATTACAAAATTAAGAAAAGGACAATTTTGAAGGATTTTACTGTTATCAACAACTTATAAAGATCATAAAAATCTAGGTTCGAATGATCATGACTCACTGAAATCTTGACCAATAATAAACCACAAGATTTGTAGAAATCTTTGTTTAACAAACACATATGACTTTCAGAATCGTAGTCCAAGCAAATACTTATGGCTTTTATAAAAATAGGTCTAAAACACTTACGACCTTTAAAATTTAAGATCTCAATAAATATGGTCATGAGAAACAAAAATTTATGACAAACATAAAAACCTGTAGAAACATAGACCTAACGAACGCATACGGTTTAAAAAATCAAAGCCGAACAAACGAGCATGACATCATGAAATATAAACATAACAAACACATGACATGTTAAAGCCTAGCTAGGCATAACAAACAGAACCTGTTGAAACCTAAAGCTAACAAACTCTCGTGACCTACATAATCCTAGGTTCAAAAACACAACCTTTAGAAACGTGTTCCTGATGGAAACAAACATAACTAAAAGAAACCTTCACCTAACAATTACAAATTTCCTCTGGAAACCAAAGCTGAACTAGTACTCACATTTAAAGAAATAAAGCGAAATAATGCACATAACCTGTGAAAACTTAGGGCTAAAAGACACGCATGATGTTTAGAAAGTAGGATCAAAGGTGTTAAATTCCTGAGGTAAAAAGAACTAACTTAAGAGATTTGATACTTACAAAATTGTTTTCAATCAATATATATTCAAAATCAGCATCCTAATATATATATATATATATATATATATATATATATATATATATATATATATATATATATATATATATATATATATATATATATATATATATATATATATATATATATATATATATATATATATATATATATATATATATATATATATATATATATATATATATATATATATATATATATATATATATATATATATATATATATATATATATATATAGTAATACCATTCATCTTATAAAGGTGAAGAAAAATTTAAATTTCTTTACATTTTCCTTGTAAGCGAACATTTTTTATAAATATCAGGCTAAAAAAAATTTAAAATAAACAAATACATCCTCTCTACACGATTAACAACGAAAAACTGTTTGTTCCTGTGGATTTTGCCTATATTTATCATAAATAAAACGGGATTGATGGAGTATAAAGTAGCATGTGTGGGTAACAGTATAATACGTAGCATGCATACTGAGATTGAAAGGCAAGAGAAATGATACCTACCTAATGTACTAAAAATTAAAAATTAACCTTTTTAATTTTGACGGATTAGGTGCATATAATGCCCAAGAAGGAGCATTGTGCTTGAAAACGTTGAAGAGCCTTTGTACAATGAAAACTTATTTATATAATAATAATCTTAATTATATATAATATAATAATAATAAAAATAATACTAACTTTTATTATTGTTATTATTATTATTACGTATAAGAACTATAATAATAATAACAATGAATATAAAAATTTCTAAACTGAATATATATATATATATATATATATATATATATATATATATATATATATATATATATATATATATATATATATATATATATATATATATATATATATATATATATATATATATATATATATATATATATATATATATATATATATATATATATATATATATATATATATATATATATATATATATATATATATATATATATATATATATATATATATATATATATATATATATATATATATATATATATATATATATATATATATATATATATATATATATATATATATATATATATATATATATATATATATATATATATATATATATATATATATATATATATATATATATATATATAATATATATACCCTAAAGTCAAACCTATGAACAAATGTTTTCGCTCTAAAAATAAAAAAAAATATAAAAAAATAAATAAATAAAACAGAGTAACAAGTAATTAAAAGCACAAAATTCCAAATGCTAAAAGATCCTCGCCGTTGGACTCCTACTCCCGAAGGTCTTTATTGAAGGGAGGTCAAAATAAATAAATAAATAAACATGAATGTAACTCCAATTTTATGCAGCTCAAAACGCATGGTGTTCTTTTACTCCGTTTTTAAATTTGATTTTTGTTTTTTTTGTTTGTTTGTGTTTTGATGTCTTTGTAGGAAGGGCAATTTAAAATAATTAAAATATATAATTAAATAAATAAAGAGCCTCATGTGTACGAGTGGAAAGCTTTACTTCGTTGTACCATTTTGTGTTTTGTGATTTTAATTTATATTTTATTGTTTTACATTTTTATTTTTTAATAAAACGAAAACTTTTGGTTCAAATATATGACTTTTTCATGTGCTTTTAATTTAGTAACAATTTTTTTAAATATATTTATCTCTTTTATCGGAAAGTTGACGCTCTCATTCGCACCCGCATAAGCAGATATGTAAAATTAGACATTCGATATATTACTAGGATATATATATATATATATATATATATATATATATATATATATATATATATATATATATATATATATATATATATATATATATATATATATATATATATATATATATATATACTTTGTTAACTCGTTGCCATTCATCAGATTTAAAAATTGACGTTTTTTACTCCATTTTTAGATTTCATTTTCATTTTCGTTAGTTCGTTTGTTCCCTTTTTTGTCGATTTTTTTTTGTGTGACGGAGGGTGGGGGGGGGAAGCAATTTACAAAATAAGGCAGGCAAACTGAAAACTAATAACAAAAATTACTCCAACAATTTTACTAATGGTAGATTAAAATGACAAATGAGGCTAACTGCTGCCTGATATATATATATATATATATATATATATATATATATATATATATATATATATATATATATATATATATATATATATATATATATATATATATATATATATATATATATATATATATATATATATATAATGCAGAGAGAGATATATAAAAAAAATTATGGCAATTTAAAATACTAGTTATAGTAAATATCATCAAAGGAAGTATGTAATTCAAAAATTTAGACAAAGCGATATCATAAAGATATTATATTGTGAGAATAGAGAGATTAGGGGACAGTATTGCGTATGAGTTTTTAAAATGAACCTTTCAGAAGAATTGTGTTAATTTTGAAGCGCGCTCTGTAATTAGGAGGACAAATTTCAAATAAAGAACAAGCAAAAGGCTGATAAAAGTTTGTTATATTCGGATAACATACAGTAGACTAATATTACCGAAGAAGAATAAGTTCTATATTGGCATCATTGCAGTTCTTTTATAGAAGGATTTGCTCTTCATTTAGCGATTTTATAATCTTCAAGCATCAGTTTAATGGAGAGTGAAAAGCTTCAATCTTGAAATTTGACACACGTCAACATTCGTATCGAAATAGGAACTGTAGAGAACTAATAGGACATGACACAACCCATATATATTATCAAAGATTTTCTGTATTCCTTCTCAGCTTACCTATTATTCTTTGAAACTAAATTCTTAAAATAATAATAATAATAATAATAATAATAATAATAATAATAATAATAATAATAATAATAATAATAATAATAATAATAACAATAATAAAACAATTAACATATTTTAAATTCATTTACTGAATCTTAAAATTTAGATAATGAACTCTAAGACCTATTCATTTGTAAGACTAATTTATATTAATAAAAAAATTTTTTTTAAAAATAAACAAGAGATACTTTCAAGAAAGATTAAGAGAAAATAAAACTAAATAAATATTATGAATAGAAGATTTGAATTACGTATATTTGAAGATACAGTTATTGTGGAAGATATTAAAATTGACTTCTTTTAGGCATTGAAAGAAGCAGTAATTTTCTCTGCCTCAATTAACAAACAAAAGCAAAATGTAATTGCCTCATGACATCTGTCAATTATCTGTCTTTTTGTTGGGACTCATTGAAATATAAATAGAGAAAATCAATCGCCACTTAATGTACAAATGATGAAGCAACGCAAAGAATGCGATAGTTATTAATGAATCGGAGAAAGAACGGTGTTGTAGATAGAATCTCTCATGATTACAACTACAAACTGACTTAAATACATGAGAGAAAGTTCTTATAATCGCTGTCATAAAGGTACTAGGAATGAATTTGCGAGAAAAGAATGCAGAAAGAATAAAAGACTGCAATAAATATGTTCTTAATAAAGGTTATGTAATCTTGGTAATATTTTTCCTATATCTATGACGATATCCCATGTGAACATTCACATCATTCTTTACCGAAAACAATCAATCACTGTCGTAACTATGTGGTGCGAGGGGGGTCTGCTCACCTACCACCCATAGAATTTTTAGTCAATAAAATTAAAAATTAAAGTTTTTTCTGATATATATATATATATATATATATATATATATATATATATATATATATATATATATATATATATATATATATATATATATATATATATATATATATATATATATATAATATATATAATATATATAAAAAAAAAAAAAAAAAAAAAAAAAAATTTTTTTTTAAATGTTTTTTTTTTTTTTTTTTTTTTTTTTTTTTTTTTTTTTTTTTTTTTTTTTTTGAAATGCCATTTTAAGACCATTTCTCTCTTCTCTCTCTCTCTCTCTCTCTCTCTCTCTATATATATATATATATATATATATATATATATATATATATATATATATATATATATATATATATATATATATATATATATATATATATATATATATATATATATATACATTAAAGAGCAAAATTATCGCACACCACCTAGAATTTATCAGTTGGAAGGTCCAGACGATATTGTATGGTAATAAAAGTGCCTGTTTGTGGAAGTGTGTGCCCGTGCCTACCCAATTAATGCAGTTTGTAAAAATGCAAACTAATGTAAAAAGGCAAGCCAGCGAAATTCGGTAAGTGACGTGGTAGGAAAGGGAACGTCACTGGTATGTCGGGTATCGAAAGAATTCAATCATTAACGTTTGCGCAAATAATAGGGAGAGGTTACGGTGGAGTTTTACATGAGACAACTGTGTGGCAATCACAATATATATATATATATATATATATATATATATATATATATATAATATATATATATATATATATATATATATATATATATATATATATATATATATATATATATATGCGGCAAACGCCAAATGGGCCGACGTTTTGGGATCCTTCCATACAACAATCTGAAGGTTTCTAAAGAGGTACGAGTTTGGACATGCTGACACCAGGCGGCCTGGCAACAACGGCCGTAGAGGACAAATGTATACGGTTAATATCAGCTCGCGATCGACATGCAACACCACGTGACCATCGTGCCGAGCTGCAGGCTGACCGTCAGACCCTTGTTAGAACGAATACCATTCGATGTCGCCTAGTGGATCATGAATATCACCCACTTAGGCTGGCAAGGGGAACC
>SEYY01010661.1:0-14290 GCA_009176605.1 Armadillidium nasatum
TTCTCTGTCCCAATTTGAAATTCTGGATAGATCAGAGGTTAGTTGCTCCAAAGCCACCTCCTTGCGTCTATTAACTGTTTGTTGGGAGAAGTAGAAAAAGTGTTGGGGATAGAAGAGATCCTTGAGGAACACCACTATTTATAGATTTATAGGAGGAACGGTGGCCGTCTACAACAGCTGCTATAGAACGACAGAGAGAAGGATAGATTCCGAAAGAGGGAAGTTTGGAAATCAAAGCTTTGTGCCAGACTCTATCGAAAGCTTTCGATATGTCCAGCGCCAAAGCAAAAGATTCACCGAAATGCCGAAGAGCGAAGGACCAAGAGTCAGAGAGAAGGGAAAGAAGATCACCAGTAGAGCGTTTCTTACGAAAGCCATACTGGAGATCAGAGATAAGATTTGAAGAATTGAGATGTTTCCAAATCTTCCTGTTAAGGATAGATTCGAAAACTTTAGAAAGAACGGAGGTTAAAGAAATTGGACGATAGTTAGAGGGTTGAGATGGATCTCCCTTCTTCGGCACAGGCTGAATGAGCGCACGTTTCCAGCAAGAAGGGAAGGTTCAAGTAGAAAGACAAAGACGAAATAGTTTACCAAGGCAGAGTGCAAGCTCGGAAGCACAAGTTTTGAGAACCACAGGAGGATACCATCAGGACCGTACGCCTTCTTAGTGTTAAGCTCAGAGAGAGCAGAAATGACATCTTTAGAAGAAATTACAATTTTAGGCATAAATGAGTTGGAGGGGGTTGAAGGAGGAGGAAAGCTCCGGAATCGTATAGGGTAGAGTTAGAGGCAAAAGTAAGAGCGAAGAGTTCAGCTTTAGTAGAAGGTAAAATGGCAGTTGTGCCATCAGAAGATACTAGAGGAGGGAAAGAGGAAGAAGCAAAGTTAGAGTTGACATTTTTTTGCAAAATGCCAGAAAGGGCGAGAGGAAGAGGAACCAGAAAGATTATTGCATTTTTAACGGAGAAAAGAGTTTTTGATATCTCGAAAAATAGATTTTGCACGATTCCGGGATGAAATATAAGTTGCGTGAGTTTCTGGAGTTTGAAGACGACGGTAATCTCTGAAGGCAGCATCCTGAGGTGGAAGCACGAGAACAAGCAGAGTTAAGAAAAGAATTTAAAAGAAGGAAAAGAATATGAAATGTACGCCTCCATGCCAGAGAGAATCACCTGGTTATGCTCTCTGCCCACTCCGAGGACCCCTCCCACGGTAACTGTAATCATTCCATGGAAAATCTGAAAAGTTCAACCGCAAGTCAGACCAGTTAGTGGCACAGAGATAAGAATGGGATCGGATGAACCCAGAGGAGAAAAGAGTTTAACAGTGTAAGGAGATGATAAGAAGTTAGGAAAAGATCGAGTATGTTGGGTTCATCATCAAGATGGTCAAGGATACGGGTAGGGAGATGCACCAACTGCTCAAGGTTATTCTGGATATAAAATTGGTAGGCGAGTTCACCAGCTGGATCATGAAAACTAGATGAAAGCCATTGGCGATAGTGAACATTGAAATCACCTAATATGATGATTTCGTAGAAAGGAGAAGAAGAAAGAATGTGCTCTGTATTGGAGTTAAGATAGTCGAAGAATTTTGGATAATCCGTAGAGTTAGGAGATAAGTAGACAGAACAAATGAATTTAATTGTAGAGTTGCAAGAAAGTTTGTCTTAAAGTTGAGAATTCAGAAGACTCCAAATTAGAGACACGAGAATAGACAATATCATTGGGCACATATGCGCAACATCCGCCTTTGGCAGAAAATTGAGGACAAAGACAGTAAGAGGAAATAGAGTAGGGCTTGCTATCAGATCACTTAATGGGGTGTTGGATTGACCTACAAACCTGAAAATATTGCTGATCTTTTAAAGAATGAGGACGTTCGGGGCAAACAACCTTTCTACAAAACAATGAGGCTTTGTATTATTTGACCTACTGAATCAGTCTCATTTGTCATTTAATTCAAGAACTTATCAATTTTGTTGTCGTTATAAATCTTTTATCACTCCTACTCTCTATCTCATTTCCTCTCCCTTCTCCATCCTCCCTCTCCCTTTCCCTCCCTCTCTCTCTCTCTCTCTCTCTCTCTCTCTCTCTCTCTCTCTCTCTCTCTCTCTCTCTCTCTCTCTCTCTCTCTCTCACACACACACACAATCTCGCTCTTCAAAGAAACTGCAATAGTACCGAAGTGTTAGAATTAGTATTAGTAGTATTCACTTAGAAATAGCATTAGTATCTATAATAATGGAAGAAATGTTAATAGAATACCTAAGGACCAAAACTCTGTCAAAAAAAAAAATAAAATAAAATAAAATTCTATTTCGAGGGATTTTAATTAAGTTAAAAATTAAAAGGGACTATCAAAAACAAATCTAAACGAAACCAAAATTATATATATATATATATATATATATATATATATATATATATATATATATATATATATATATATATATATATATATATATTATTTTTTTTTTTTTTTTTTTTTACCATACTTCCTGTAGGTGCTAGCACCTGTCAGCTGTCTCGAACAAGACATGAGTTTCTTGAGCAAGGCAAGGCAATCAGATATATATATATATATATATATATATATATATATATATATATATATATATATATATATATATATATATATATATATATATATATATATATATATATATATATATATATATATATATATATATATATATTATATTATTATTATATATATATATATATATATTAATATATATATATAATATATATATATATATATATATATATATATATATATATATATATATATATATATATATATATATATATATATATATATATATATATATATATATATATATATATATATATATATATATATATCCAAATTATGTTGTTTCATTGGTAATTCATTAAATTTTATAGTAATATCAGGTCTACGATTCTTTATGTAAAATGCCTCTGCTATCTTCAATTTTTGAACTCCAAAATAATTAGAGATATGATGTGTTTCGTAAATCTTATTTTGTTTAGAAATGGGCAAAGATCTTTCTGGGTTTGGAGCGGTGTTGATATGCCCTATCTGACAGTTTATTTGTCGTGTAGCCATTATATGTCAACGTACAGTCAGACTCTTTGATGTTAAATTGATACACGACATGATGGTTGTTGTCCAGAGCTTTTCTTGTAGTGAAGGAGGAAGATAGTTATTTCGACTTTTGATAAAGTTTGACTTTAATTTTATAGGTATCTATCGGTTTCAGGTGGGAGCTCAAAATTTTAAGCAAGTGCTTTTATTCTTTATGAAAATCTACAGAATTTTGTGTTTTAATGAAGAATTTTATTTAATTACTTTGGTTCCTGTTATTGTCTTTATTTTATAATTTAGAAAGAATTTTATTTATTAGGCTCTAAATTAAATATTATGGATGATCTCAATTAATTAGATTTTGTTTAATGTGGTTGATTTCTTCATCAAAGGATGTTCAATCTGAGCAAAGGTTATTAGCCCGATAGCTAGAGTTTTAACTATAGTGGTTTTTGTAAATATTAGGCGAGTAGGATCCATAGGAATTGTCAGTGGGTGTGACAAGTATTCATGTAGATTACGATCCATCATGATTAACGGTGGTTTTAATATCCAGAAAAATTTATATTATTATTGATGGATGTTTCATAAGTAAATTTCAGGCATGATAATTCTTGCAGTCTGTTGTTGAATTAGTGTATATGTAATCAAGTTCTTAAAGACAATAAGAGAGTTATAGACGTATGTAAAATATGTTGTCGGATTTTATAACATAGTCTAATAATTGCTTTCTGGTTAATAATAGATTTGACGAGAACATTCTTAATACTGATTTTCTTTACATCTTTATTAAAATCACCTGTTTTTTTATGTTTAAAATAAAATCAGTGTTTCCAACACGCCAATTTTGAATATTGGTATTTTCCAGTAATTTATAGAATTTGGTGAGGGGTTTGCTAATTAATTTTTCTGTTGTAGATAATGGGTGGTTATCGTTGATTAAATTCATATTTGTTGATTAAAATCATATTTGTGACATTATATAATCAAACTAAATAGGAACTTATCTAGCGCTCTGTGGTGCTTTTAGAAGTGAAGGAACAAATATTGAAAAAAATAAATAAAATAAAATAAAAATAGCAAACATTTTAAAAAATTGTTTACTTATTTCGCTTTCATGATCTTGTTCTTAATGTCAGGTCAATACCAATAAAAAAAGGAAACAGAACCATTGAAGGGATGTCAACTGGGGAGATTGGTTTTCTTATAATCTCACATGAAACAGTTTAATAGATTTATCAGCAGTAGTTTCGGATAAAGGCACAGGACTCTGAAGGGAGAATGAAAAGGGTGAGACACCAGGAATTCTTCAGGATATAATCAGATTAAATCATGATCAAAAGTCAGAAAAGATTGATACTTTAGGTTGAACAAGAGAAATAATTTTCGAATATTCCTTTAATGTAATTGAAAGGATGAAACAAATATCTCGGCAGGTTTTTAGAGATGTTTCTGGTTAGAGATCAATAATTTTTATCAGAGAGAGTTTTAGAGTAAGAATGAAAAGAACATTGGCACATTAAAGATTACTTTAAACTCTTAGAGTTACAGCCATCCAATGATTCTAACTCATTTTAAAGGTAGCAGAAATGAAATGGGATTTAAAACTGTTACACTCACACTATTAGTGATATTTGAAAAAAAAATTTTGAAAAATATTTCAAAAACATTTTTCTATTACAACTGCAACAACTGCAACCAACAGCAACTACTACTACTACTACTACTACTACTACTACTACTACTACTACTACTACTACTATTCCTACAGTTGCATATACATTACGAAAAATTATTGAGAACAAAATTAACCAGGAAGCATCATTAAAAGTCAAATTAAGGTCGCATTTCCTTTTCTAAATTCATTTCATATTTTTTAAAATGAAACCAGACCAAATTTTATCATTTAGTTGAATGACCGTTAATTGTTATTTAAGTTAGTGTGTCATTTTGTTATTTGAGTTAGTATGTCATTTCCTGAAACCTAAAAACAATGATCCATCTCTTCGGCATTGTTTGGAAATCGGAACTCTCATTCACGGATACCGGAAATTGTGAACGTTGCACTTTTTTAATGTTCACGAGGAAATCATGGACGTTGCACTCATTAATGTTCACGAGGGAATCGTGAATGTTGTAGTTTTTCAATGTTCACTAGTTTACAATTCGAACAATTAAAAAAGATATGAGTAACAATAAGAATAATTAAAAGAATAAGAATAAGCAAAATAATAATAATAATATACATATCAATAACAAAATAAATAAAAAACCAACAGCAATAATAATAATAATAATAATAATAATAATAATAATAATAATAATAATAATAATAATCATTATTATAATAATTTTAATAATAATGATAATAATTATAAAAATACAAATTATAATAATAACTAAAATAATAATATTAATAATAATAATAATGATAATAATTATAAAAAAGTTATAATAAAAATAATATTATTTTATTATTATTATTATTATTATTATTATTATTATTATTATTATTATTATTATTATTATTATTATTATTATTATTATTCATTATTATTATCATTATTATTATTATTATTATTATTATTATTATTATTATTATTATTTTTTTTTTTTTTTATCAAATTATAATTTATCATTACTTTCTCCAATTGTTATTAATATATTTTCTTTTATTTTTATTTTTGATATTATTTCCATAATATTATATTTTATCATTATTGTAATGACTGTTTTAATATCTTATTATTAATTTTATTATAGCTGTATTTTCTATTATTATTTTTCTCAGTATTATTTTTACACATTTGCTATTATTATATTTATTATTATTATTGATAATACTATTATTTTTCTATTTTATTATCATAATTTGTTATTATTTTGCTATTTGTTAATATCATTAGTATTATTTTTATTTTTATTATCGTTATTATTATTATTATTATTATTATTATTATTATTATTATTATTATTATTATTATCATTATATTTATTATTATTACTATTATTAATCTTATTATTATTATTTTTATTATTATTGTTGTTGTTTCTGTCATTGTTGCCATCTTTCTACTTCTTCTTCTTCTTCTTCTTCTTCTTCTTCTTCTTCTTCTTCTTCTTCTTCTTCTTCTTCTTCTTCTTCTTCTTCTTCTTCTTCTTCTTCTTCTTCTTCTTCTTATTATTATTATTATTATTATTATTATTATTATTATTATTATTATTATTATTATTATTATTATTATTATTATTATTATTATTATTATTATTATTATTATCATTATTATTAGTAGTATTAAATTAGCTTCAACATGTTCTTAAACCTTTTTGTCACAAAGATATTACGCTTCTCCTTTTCTCATGTTATAAAAACAAAACAAATGGAAATATTTTTGTCATAAAACTTCGTCATTTGAAGATCCCTTTTTTCCTCTCTGAATGATATCCATTACACCTTCCCAAAGTAATAGTAATAATAAAAATAATAAAAATAATAATAATAATAATAATAATAATAATAATAATAATAATAATAATAATAATAATAATAATAATAATAATAATAATAATAATAATAATAATAATAATAATAATAATAATAATAATAATAATAATAATAATAATAATAATAATAATAATAAAATAATAATAATAAATAATAATAATAATAATAATAATAATAATAATAATAATAATAATAATAATAATAATAATAATAATAATAATAATAATAATAATAATAATAAAAATAATAATAATAATAATAATAATAATAATAATAATAATAATAATAATAATAATAATAATAATAATAATAATAATATTAATAATATAATAATAACAAAATAATAAGGATAATATAATGATAGTAATAATAGTAATTATAATAATAATGTAGTAATAATAATAATAATAATAATAATGATAATAATAATAATAATAATAATAGAAGTAATAATAATAATAATAATAATAGTTGTAGTAATAATTGCAATAATAAAAATAGTAACAATAATAATAATGAAAATAATAAGTGATAATAACAATATTAACATTACTATTATTATTAATAATAATAATAATAATAATAATAATAATAATAATAATAATAATAATAATAATAATAATAATAATAATAATAATAATAATAATAATAATAATAATAATAATAATAATAATAATAATAATAATAATAATAATAATAATAATAATAATAATAATAAAAATAACTTGACTTTTTATCCTTTAGCCTCCAGCTATTTTTTTATGCTGCAATTTCTGTTTTTCCTTAAAATTTTGAGCTCATTTATTGTGTCGATAAAGCATTATAGTTCTTGGTTTTCGTCTATGATTTTATTGTTATAATTGCAATTGTTTTTAAAACTTTCGAATCATTCTTTAGTTGTAAGATGGTTACATTTTATTTCACGTAATCTTATATCTAAACTACTACTACTACTACTACTGTTTGTCTTTCGCAAAGCTCGTCCTACTATGGTCGTTTCATTTCGTCTTCTTTCTGACTACTGTCTCTTCTGACTTTTGGTAAATTTCCAATTATGGTTTCGAAGAATTGAAATACTTCAGTAAAGCAGGTTATGAAAATTTGATTTCCAAACTTTCCTCAATTATTATAAATATCTCTGATTACTTTCTAGTCGCTCTTTGCTCTATTGCAGTTGCTGCATTATGACACCGTTCATTCTTAAAATCTTTGCATTCAAAATTCATCAACATTGCGAACTATATTTCCACTGTTTTAATGACCTGTAACTACACATCTCCAATTTTGCACCCATAACTCTACTTTACATTATTCATTAATATCAGCAGCAATATCAAATGGTATTATAGTGAGTTTGAAGAAAATAACTTAGTAGAATGCAATCTGCTAGAACAATCCTAGATGAGTATATAACACCTAAAGATTAAACAGAAAATATGTAAAACTCCCTTCATTATCTATCTTTGAGGGCTCACTTTGTTCTTAAATTTAAACAATCTAAAAAGTTAAAATATTTTACATTCTTTTTGAATTTCTTAATACAAAACCAGTTAGTTGCACTATATTGAGATGCCGTCCGTTCTTTCAAGGATTTCACGTCCATAAATAAGATGAAAACTCTTATATGAATATCTTAGAATTCTCTTCTATCTTTGTTTCCTGTAGAGCTTAATCTCCCTCACTTGAAAAGTCGCGTCAGTGATCACCTGTAAAATTTTCAATAGGTCGGGAGTGTATGGGATTTTGTTTATTATTTTAATTGGGCTTTGCCCATGAGCAGTTTTGATAAATGTAAAAAAATATTTTTCACATTTTATCATTTCACCTGCTCTTACACACTGAATCTTTTCAATATCTTCATAACTATTGAATTGTTGTTTTATTTTTTGATACCTTTTTTTTTAAATAAACAGAGCAAACGAATTTAGTCGTAGAATGGCAAGAGAGCCTAAGCCATAAGGTGGAAATTATTTAGGAAGACTCCAAATAAAAGACGAGAACAAACGACATCGTTGCGCATGTATGCACAACAACCGCCTTTGGCTGAAAATTGAGGATAGAGACAGTAGGATGAAACAGAATAGGGTTTCGGTCAAGAATAAGAGGTGAGGTCTAGAAGAAGAGAGGTAATGTTCAACAAAGTGGAAATTGGAGTGCAGACCGCGAATGTTGCAAAAATTAATGAAAAAATAGACGTGCACCAGAACAAGCCGGCAGTTGTGTCTTGGTGGCACCAGACCCATCACCGGAGATCACCAACTCCCAAGTGGTAACATTGGAAGGGGTGGATTAGGGGCTATTTTTCGAAGCAGCCCACAGGGGCTTCTCCGAGGATACCGAAGTCGACGTGATTATTAATTTTTTTTTTTAAAAAGTACATGTTAATATTAATGTTTTAGGAGTAAAAAGGAAAGCCTAATAAGTGTAGAAGAAGGTGAGGGCGAAAGGGAGTGAACCATTGCGCACCGGGATGAGATGTGAAGTACTCTTAACATCCCGTATACCCAATAAAGGGTAATTTTACCTCATCGGGAACGCTACTTCCTTTATATATTATATATATATATATATATATATATATATATATATATATATATATATATATATATATATATATATATATATATATATATATATATATATATATATATATATATATATATATATATATATATATATATATATATATATATATATATATATATATATATATATATATATATATATATATATATATATATATATATATATATATATATATATATATATATATATATATATATATATATATATATATATATATATATATATATATATATATATATATATATATATATTATATATATATATATATATATATATATATATATATATATATATATATATATATATATATATATATATATATATATATATATATATATATATATATATATATATATATATATATATATATATATATATATATATATATATATATATATATATATATATATATATATATATATATATATATATATATATATATATATATATATATATATATATATATATATATATATATATATATATATATATATATATATATGCATATATATATATGCATGCATGTATGTATATATGGACATAATATTAACTATTTATCGATACCTTTTATTGGGATTTAAAGAGCACAAATAATGAAAAAGGTTTATTAGAATAAATAAATAATTTGCAGAATAATAAATAATTTAAATAATAAATTATAACCTTAATATTAACATGTAATTAAAATACATAAATTATACTAAAACTAAGTTAGAGTAAATAAATGTTAATATGATTAAATACATAGAAATATTAAAAAGTAACAAAAATTTAATAAAAAATTGGTATTAAAAAATAAAAATAAATAAATTATTTTTTACTTTTTCTTTTCAATTTTTTTTTTCAATTTTCTCTTCATCTCAAAATTTTAAATATGTTACGATTTCAAAAAGTTCGCATCCTTCCTACTCTACTGTGACTGATTGATGGTCATGTTGGATCTACTCTGTTGCAGGTGGGTTACTATCACCACCTTCTGCAACTTCAGGCTCAGTATCTTGAGACTCAGTAGTTTGAGGCTCAGTATCTTCTGCATTTCCACCTAAACTTGGATTAATAGCACTCATACCCACACCACCTGGAATGTTTCCCAAAGCAGCGACATTAGGAACTTCACCTACACTAGGAATTTGACCTAAATTTTCAGTTGGACTTTCTACGCTAGGAAGTTCCGGATCCTGTGGTCTCCTAAAAAAAAAAGTAAAAATAATAAAATAATATTAATAATAATAGTAATTATAATTCTAATAATTCTAATAATTTTAATTTAGAGTAAAAACAAAAAGAATGAAATTCAATTTCAAGTATGTATTATAAAATAATAATGAAATTTTTAATAATTATTATAATTTTAATAATAATAATAATAATGATAATAATAATAATAATAATAATAATAATAATAATAATAATAATAATAATAATAATAATATAATAATAATAATAATAATAATAATAATAATAATAATAATAATGAAATTTTAAATAAAAATAATAATAATAATAATAATAATAATAATAATAATAATAATAATAATAATAATAATAATAATATTAATAATTATAATAATAATAATTTTGATAATAATAATGATAATAATTGTAAAAAAATAATAATAATAATAATAATAATAATAATAATAATAATAATAATAATAATAATAATAATAATAATAATAATAATAATAATAATAATAATAATAATAATAATAATAATAATAATAAATAATAATAATAATAATAATAATAATAATAATAATAATAATAATAATAATAATAATAATAATAATAATAATAATAATAATGCATATAAGTAATAGAATTATTATTAAACACAGAAAAGTTAAAGTTTAATAAATAAGAAATATTAAATCATTTATATAAATTCGTAATGAACAAACAAACACAAAACGAAGATTTTATACTTACGCTTTTGAAAGGGAAACTAAAATCATTACAACGCAAACGATGAGTCTCAAATTCATTCTGAGTACCTGGGTTTTTTATTCACTGATGACGAAGGTTGATGTTTTCTGAAAATAAAGAGAGATAATTAATTAAAAATCGAGAACAATTTTTAATATTTATTTCACTTTAAATCAGTCTTTTATTTTATTTAAAAATTTTAAATTAAAAAAAATTTAAATTTAATATTTAAATTGAAGAAATAAGAGAAATATAATTACTCTTTCTCTGTCACAGAGGCAGATTTGTTAACAAGTGATGAATGTGTGCTGTATCAGTTAACTTTGATAAACCTATAAAGATCTTGTCCATTATTATACTGTTTAAATATGTGGGCTAAGGTTATTGTGAAGGATAGGGAAATAAAAATCATTCCAAATTGACCCAAATTTACTAAATTTAAAATAATTTCCTTTTCACAAACACTATTTCATTGGTGAATTCTATTTAAATTGGTTAAAAATATATTGATATTTTCCAACTTCGATTATTATTTTTGTTTCAATAGTTCCTTAAAATCACTTAGATATTTCCTAATGGTTTTCAAATAAAAGGACTTTTTTTTTTTTTTAAACAATATCAAATATTTATTACTTGCAATACACATAAGCATATTTTGAAATGAATTATCGAAGATGTTGGAAATATTTTATATTAAATTCATGAAGAGCAAAATCGTATATATATATATATATATATATATATATATATATATATATATATATATATATATATATATATATATATATATATATATATATATATATATATATATATATATATATATATATATATATATATATATATATATATATATATATATATATATATATATATATATATATATATATATATATATATATATATATATATATATATATATATATATATATATATATATATATATATATATATATATATATATATATATATTATATATATATATATATAATATATATATATATATATATATATATATATATATATATATATATATATATATATATATATATATATATATATATATATATATATATATATATATATATATATATATATATATATATATATATATATATATATATATATATATATATATATATATATATATATATATATATATATATATATATATATATATATATATATATATATATATATATATATATATATATATATATATATATATATATATATATATATATCTTATTATATAGGAATTTATAATATAAATATTGGTAAGACAAGAACTGGAATTAGAAATTATATTCTAAAGGAGACAAGAAGAAAAAGAAAGGAATGAATGCAAATGTGTTGAAGTATGCAGATGATGTACTTTTGTCTGAGACACATGAGAATTTGAAAGTTCATCCCGATGCCGAAATCTCTTCAAAGGCTATATTCATTATGAATTCTTTCGTCAACGACATCTTGGAAAGAATTGCTGCCAAAGTTTCTCGTTTAGCTCATTACAACAAGAGATCAACCATCACCTCCAGAAAAATTCAAACCGCTGTCAGGCTCTACCTTCCTGGAGAATTAAAAAAGCACGCTGTCTCAAAGGGAACCAAAGCTGTTACCAAATAAAGGTCCTTTGGTCGCAAATCTTTATTCGAAGTAATTAACCTCCAAATCCGTATAGAGTTCTTCCTTGTCGTTTAAGAGCGTAGACAACATCCATAGCTGTAACTGTCTTCCTCTTTGCGTGTTCAGTGTAGGTAACAGCATCCCTGATGACGTTTTCAAGGAAAACTTTGAGGACACCACGAGTTTCTTCGTAAATCAAGCCAGAGATACGCTTTACACCACCTCGACGAGCAAGACGACGAATAGCTGGTTTGGTGATACCCTGGATGTTATCACGAAGAACTTTTCGGTGACGCTTGGCGCCTCCTTTTCCGAGTCCTTTACCTCCCTTGCCACGACCAGTCATGATTAATAATAACTTCTCGCACGTAGAAACGAAAACGAAATGAATGGAGAACAAACTAAACTCGCGCTTATATACCTCACAACGCAACGGAAAAGTGTTTCACTACTTTTTTACTTATGCTATAATTTTATAGTTTGGATAGATATTTGCAAAAGATATTTTTAAAATTGAAATCTTTGACATCTTCTTAATATATATATATATATATATATATATATATATATATATATATATATATATATATATATATATATATATATATATATATATATATATATATATATATATATATATATATATATATATATATATATATATATATATATATATATATATATATATATATATATATATATAGGTACTTTAATAGATGAATGAATTAGCTGTTGAAATTATCACAAAAAAATTCTATTTATTTACTCCAATAAAAATTAAATTACAATTTATGTATTAGAGAATGATATAGGTTTTTATTTATTTATTTTTTTTAAAGAATTATTGTTTTATTTTAAAAGTAATATAACTAAAATCAATGAAAATTCATTTCGTTTTCAGTTTATTCGAAGAACTTAAACCAGACACTTATGATAAAATATAGACGAAAACTCTAAAATTTTGAAAATTGTTACTTAAATGTTGTGCGATTCAAATAAAAAGCTAACTCTGGCGAAAATTCCTTATTATTTCTTGTTACTTACGCGAGGAATTGTATACGCTATGGCTCCCAAAACTTCCGGCAAGGCCGCCAAGAAGGCTGGCAAGGCTCAGAAATCTATCTCTAAAGGAGACAAGAAGAAAAAGAAGAGGAGGAAGGAAAGTTACAGCATTTACATCTACAAAGTGTTGAAGCAAGTTCATCCCGATACCGGAATCTCTTCAAAGGCTATGTCCATTATGAATTCTTTCGTCAACGACATCTTCGAAAGAATTGCTGCCGAAGCCTCTCGTTTAGCTCATTACAACAAGAGATCAACCATCACCTCCCGGGAAATTCAAACCGCAGTCAGGCTCTTGCTTCCAGGAGAATTAGCAAAACACGCTGTCTCAGAGGGAACCAAAGCTGTTACCAAGTATACCTCATCCAAGTAAATAGACATTCATCTCTAACTAAAAAGGCTCCATTTGGAGCCACAAATTATAATAAAGGGATAACGAAGTTTTATAAATGATGCTCATATATATATATATATATATATATATATATATATATATATATATATATATAT
>SEYY01010662.1:0-15000 GCA_009176605.1 Armadillidium nasatum
TGCCGAGCAGCATCCGACCAAGTGACCTTGGTAGATTGACCCCTCTTTTTCCCCTTCAGCAGAGAAGTAAGAGGTGTCAGGAGAGCTGCAGCCGAAGGAATGAAACGATGATAAAAGGTTATCATGCCAAGAAATTGTCGAAGTTGACGCTGTGTTTCAGGAAGAGGGAACTGTCGAATGGCAGAAACCTTATCCTGAAGGGGAAGAACTCCTGAAGGTGAAATAGTGTGCCCTAAGAAGGTGAGTGATGGAACACCTAAGACACACTTGTCAGGGTTCACCCTGATGCCAAATTCCTGCAGCCTGGTGAAAACAGCCTGCAGGTGAGACTTGTGGAGCTCAGGAGAGGAGCTGGCAATGAGGAGGTCGTCGAGGTATGCCCAGCAGAAAGGAAAGACCGCGGAGCACAGAGTCCATAAAGCGCTGGAAGGTCTGTGCCGCGTTCCTGAGGCCGTAGGGCATGCGGGTATACTCAAACAACCCGAAGGGAGTAGTGATGGCTGTTTTAGGAATATCCTCCGGGGCCACAGGAATCTGGTGGTAAGCACGAACCAAATCCACTTTGGAGAATATCGTACTGCCGTGCAGATGGGAGGTAAAGTCCTGAATGTGTGGCAGAGAGTATCTGTCAGGCACAGTCGCAGCATTCAGGGCACGATAGTCCCCACAAGGCCTCCAGTCACCCGGAGTAGCCTTGGGAACCAAATGAAGAGGAGAGGACCATGCTGATTTTGAAGGGCGAATAATGCCGAGTTCAAGCATGTGCTCAAACTCAGCACGAGCAACCTTAAGCCTCTCAGGAGCGAGTCTTCGAGGACGAGCGAAAACAGGGGAGCCTGGAGGTCTCAATGTGGTGCTGCACATTGTGCTTGACCGGGGCTTCTGAAGAGCAAGGCTTAAGGAGTGAGGGAAAATCCTGAGAAAGCATGGTAGAAAACTCAGAAGAAGGTAGAAGGTGAAGAAGGTAACACCGAAGAAATGCTGAAGTGTGGAGTCGAAAATAAACATCCCTGAGCAGAGAGGGAAGTGCAGTTGTCAATCAAGCGCCTGTGGCGCAGATCCACAACTAACCCGAAGTGGGACAGGAAATCTGCCCCTAGAATGGGTTGGGAGACCTCAGCAATTGTGAAGATCCAACGGAAACACCGTCGAAGACCTAAATCCAAGGTTAAACTTTTTTCGCCATGCGTCGCAATGGCAGAGCCATTGGCAGCAAACAAAGAAGGACCAAGGAAAGAGGTGGAAGAAGAAGTAGAAGTGTAAGCCTTCGGCAGGAGGGAAAGTTCGGCTCCTGTATCGACAAGATAATTAAGACCTGATAAAGGGTCAAAAATCCGAAGAAGGCGTTGCTGTGAAGGGTGGGAAGCAAGGCCAGTGTCAGCTACAGCTATCACTGACTGGCCGGAAGGTTTCCCTGGTAAGTGCAAGGCTTATTGCACTTAAGAGCGCGATCTCCAAATGTGCTATGATAATAGCACAAAGGAGAGTCCCTTCTGCGAGAAGGAGATGGAGCACGACCGTGAGGAGCACCTGAACGAGCAGAAGGGGTAGAAGAGCGAGAGCGGTTAGAAGAAGCGATGGAAATAATGAGAGCGTTGAGAGAGGTTTGGAGTGCATCCATCTTGGACTCCAAACAAGCCACGCGAGTGTGTAAGTCCTGTGCCAGACCTGAAGAAGGAAGTGTAGAAGTAGAAGCGACAGTAGAAGGTGTGAAAGTAGGTGCAAGAGGTAAAGAGACAGCAGGAGGTGCAGAAGAAGTCGCAGAGGAAATAGAAACCTGGGAAGGATTGATAGTGCGGAGGATCCTATCCGCGATAGCAGCAACCTCCTGAAGGGGTGTAGAAGGAGAAGTAACCGCCAGTATCCCCTGGGCATCTGCCGGCAACTTCTTCAGGAAGAGCTCTCGGATGAGAAGGGCCTCAGTGTCGGACGGCGCTGACCCTAATTGGCTCAACAAATGAGCCATGAGCTGACTTGGAGTGCGGGCTCCAAGCGGTTCACGACTCAAAAGTTGTCCAATTTTCTCTTCCCGAGAAGGTGCCACCCTATTCAACAGCTCTGTCTTGAATGGCTGTGAACGGATCAGGAGACAATCGGACGGTAGGGAGAACATCCTTGACTTGACGTAGAACCTCTGGGGGCAGAAGAGGTACAAGAGCTCGAAACTTGGTATCAGAGGTATATGATACTGGAAAAATGGTCTCCAGCTGGAGAAGCCATAGCTCTACATCCCCAGGGATGTAGTGAGGAAGGAAAATTGCAGGTTGGGATGCAGCAGGCGGCGGGGTTATCATTAATAGACATGATATAAAAAAAAAAAATAAAAAATAATAAAACAATTGTGCGTAAAATATAAAAAAAAAAATATATATATATATATATATATATATATATATATATATCAAATGAAATAAATTAATAAAAAGAAATATAAATTTGCAAATATGTAAAATATATATATGCGATAAAAAATAAAATAATTAAAAATAATAAAAAATTAAAGAAATATATATAAAAAAATTCCCACTAGACAGGGTTCCAATGTTGAAGCTTCTGTGCTCCTGCTTCTTCCAATCCAGAATCACCACTCCTAGGGTGACCACTCTATGGTTGGGGGTTGATGGTTGATGTAGGAAAATAATGAAGGCTGGATGGTTTTCTTTCTTTTTATTACATAAAATATTGACTCTGGATGGTATAACAAGAACAAGAACAAGAACCCTACCTAGTGTCAGCCTGGTAATACACAGAGAAGGAAGCAGACTTCACTGATGGCTAGTATTTATCCTGCAGTGTATATGTTCAAGCAGCACCTTCTGATGTGATTAGGAACCTTGAAGAACACTGTGCTGGTAAACAAAATATTGCTTGAGTTGCAATATTAGTGATGATGTATGATACACTGTAATGTCTGTACACACAAGTTGATGTTATAAAAGACGAAGTTGATTACAGTAGCGATAAAATATGAATAATACACGATGATCACATAAAAAAGAAGTCAGTAGAAAAAAAGGCGCTAGTCTAAATGCCACGTCCGCAAAGTATAAAAAAGAAGAGGAAAAACCACAGTATAAAAATATGGTAGAGTGCGGGAAGCTTGCGGCTACAATATATATATATATATATATATATATATATAATATAATATATATATATATATATATATATATATATATATATATATATATATATATATATATATATATATATATATATATATATATATATATATATAATAGTTTCCCATAAAATAAGAAAATAAACTTTATTTTTAAGTATTCTTTCTCTTTTTAGTAAATTAAAAAAAAAATTATAAATAATTTTGGTAATTTTCAATATGTAATAAACTCTATTGATTAAAACTTTATTTTGATAAAGGTTTTACAATGGAAAATGAAAGTTAATGTCATATATTAATTAATTTATTTAATATTATTTATGGGTGCAAAACCCTAACTAAAATTCAAAAATTTAGGTAAAGTTTATAGTGTTTTTTTCCGCGAATAGTAGAGAATTTTATTGTTTGTTTGTTTGTTTTTCTTTTTTTTTTTCCTAACAACATTTTTATATTTTTGTTGTTAACAAGTATTCTTCTCCTGCTCATTTTGTAATGTATATTTTTTCTCAACAGTTTCCGCAAAGTTAATGAAAAACTACTCATCGTTACGATATAATATATAATATATATAATATATATATATATATATATATATATATATATATATATATATATATATATATATATATATATATATATATATATATATATATATATATATATATATATATATATATATAGAGAGAGAGAGAGAGAGAGAGAGAGAGAGAGAGAGAGAGAGAGAGAGAGAGAGAGAGAGAGAGAGAGAGAGAGAGAGAGAGAGAGAGAGAGAGAGAGAGAGAGAGAGAGAGAGAGAGAGAGAGAGAGAGAGAGAGAGAGAGAGAGAGAGAGAGAGAGAGAGAGAGAGAGAGAGAGAGAGAGAGAGAGAGAGAGAGAGAGAGAAATCATTTTAGTTTCAGTGGTTTATTAAAGTTACTGTATTATTAATAAGTTTTTATAAAACCTATGTCCTTTCAATTTTTTCCTAACTACAAAGGCTACTTATCAACAATACTCAGAGTCGTTACTTGATTAAGATCTTAATTTTGGGGTAATTGTGGCGATCACAAATTCAACTTGTGTTTAATGAATCAGATAAAAATTAATGTTCAAATTATGTATTTATGAAAATTTACCTTCGTATTAACTTACATTACATACTATGCTATAAAATTTCACCTTAGACTACTTACCCAATTACTTTTTTTTCTGTCGAAAATTTCTCTCGATGAACTCCAAGATAAAGAAGAAAAACTATGTCAGAGTAATGTAAAAAAACTAAAATTTATTTAATTATTATTCATTTAACCATGTGTTTATCATTTTTATTCCAAGGAAAGTTTTTACAACACTATATAACTTGATGAAATGTAAATTCACAAGGTTAAGTGAAATTTAATGGAGTTGTGTGAATGCAAATTTTACAATATACAGTATGTATATCAAGAATTATGGGCTGACAGGGGCCCTGGCTAAAAATCAGGAAAAACCAGGGTTTGCTTGCCTGGGTTAAAATGGCAAATTATACTTATTAATGGTGGATTAAATCAAACAAGATATAAGAAAATTAAGATTTTTCTTCTTGTTTTTTCAGCATTTTATTTTTCTTTTTTCTTTTTACCATTCTTTTTCTGCTAGCGAATGTTCATCTTTGCGTTTTGATTTTAGATGCCCCAAAAAGATTTAGTTGAAAAATTTTAACTTGGGGCACCAGGAGGTCCTCTTCTAATTTTCTGACTACGGATGTTACATTTAGCTATTTCGAGCCTATCCTGAAACATTGTAAAATACTCTCATACTGCTGAAGCTGATCTTTTAACCATATTGATTGAAAGTATAAACAAAATAATAATTTTGAAATAATGTAGCTAAATGATACAAATTTGATACACAGCAATAAAATAACAATATGTATAAATACAGGTTATATTCATAATTTTAAATCTTACATTTTTTCAAACTTTAATTTAAGGTCTTACCTAAGTAAACCTGTTGAATCACTATTGTGAATCAGAAAAAAAATTGAAAATTGAAATTTTTTTTTTTTTTTAAACTTTTATTATACCAAATCTGTAATTTTCTGGAATTTTTTTTGAGAAAATGCTAATAATAATTTGTTTAAGTGAATCTTGGCTATTTCTACTCCTTCCTTATAATTAAATAAATCTCAATTAAATTTATATCTAATTTTCTTAACCTAAAATTTTCAGTGCTTTTGACCTCTTTACAAAATTTTAGGCAACTCCCGCCCCGGCAAAATTCAAGACTCGGTCGGTTCCTACCAAGAACTGATGTACAGTCGTGAACAAAAGTTCGTTCCTATTAGGCCGGAAATAAATATTTCTATAAAATGGGGATCATTTCAGGTTCAGCCAAAAACAGTTCAATTAAACCCCTCTCAATGTTTTTATTGTCTTTTTATTCAAAATAGAGCTTTTATGAAATGATTTCCATTTTATATAAATATTTATTTCCAGCCTAATAGGAACAAACTTTTGTTCACGACTGTACATTAAGGATACAAGACCCAAATTGTAGGTACTGATATCGCTTACTACAGGCTGCATAGATTATGAAAGTGGAAATAATTTTGATACCAAGTCCAAGAAAAATTAGTTCAACAAGTTGTATATTACTCAACAGAATAAGCCAAATGGCTGACATAAAGTGAAGGTCATCACAATTAGTTTGATTAAGATGCAGTAGAAGAAAATTTTTAAAAAAATATATACAGTAACTTGCTCAAGATCTTGAGGTTATAAAACAAAAAAAGCAAGAAATGATTCTTCCAAGAAAATTGACTGATTAACAACAAACTTAGTCTACAGATTTTGAGAATAAATAAAAAAATTTACATATTTTTCAAATTTTCTGTACATCATCGAACTTAACTGAAGCAAAAATTCAAGACATAAAAAACTTCCTAACTACATTTAATAGCTAAATCACTAGTTTTCATAAAAAACTGTTGGGATCAACAATGATTTGGTTTCAGTCATTACTAAAGTTATCTAAAGAAGAGGAGAAAGGTTGTCAATATAGAAAAGAAAAATTGAAATAATTAATAAAAGTACAAAGATGAAATCGCAAGACAGAGGAATGTAAAGATTCCTCAACCAACATTTCCATTAATTTCACTCTCTCTCAATTATTAAAGAACTATTTTCTTCAACTGTAGTAATAAAAACTGAAGAAACCAATAGGAAAGTAGAATTGTGAAAATATCGATTACGCCCCATTAAGGTTTGAATTTGTTTTACCCCTTGAGCAATACTCATTGTAATTAGTACTCCACCTCCCTCTCACAATCATTTTTTTCACCCTAAATATTTGAGAAGAAAATGAAACTTTTAAAAAAAATAATATAATAGCCAATTGAAACAGCATTATAAATTGAAGTTAAACCATTGCATAGAATTCGGCTTCCCATGCTCTCAATTAAAAGTAAAAGAACAAAAATGTATAGAAAAATATAGAAATCAAGTTGTTCGTAAGCCTTCAGAAAGAGAAGACGCATGATCTCAAACATTTTATAGATATATCTAAAATATAGATCCAATAATTAGATAAAGCTAGGAAGACATTAAAATATCTTCACATATCTTCTTAGCTTACAAATGTACAAACTTCTTAATCTTAAGCAATTCTAGAGTTAAAAATCAAAAAAGTTAGAAATAATATTTCTCGTAATAAAAACTCTTGAAAGATATAGTTGGCAACCAACTCTTTAAATATTGTTCAAACTCAACTGGAAACCTAATAAAAATATATAATAATAATAAAAAAAACTAACAACAATGTAAAATTTATTACTTAAAATTTTAATAAACAATTAATAAAAATAAAATTATTTAGGAATATAATCTTAAAATATAAAAATATATAATGTAATTTCTGTATATGATAATTGTGAAAATTATTTCTGATTATATAACTATATTATGAACTAATTTATATTTAAGAATTTTTCACAGGTAATTTTGTGATAACTGCTTTTACTTCAAGGTAATTCCTCAAGCCATATTCAGAGTTCTCTCTTCCTTGACCGGACATCTTGAATCCTCCAAAAGGTGTCTGAGCGTTAAGAACGTCATAGCAATTTATCCTAAAAGAAAAAAAGTTAAAATGTATAAATCCTCTTCAGTTTAGTTTAAAGAATTTATTGAAGAGGTTTTAAATGTAAACCTAATTAGTTGTGTTTTCCTGGTCTGGTAATAACTTGAAGATTTATAACAATATTGGTACGATAACTGGAGAGTTTATACCCCTGTACTCCTGTCAAGCCTAATCTCATTTATCTCTACATAAAGAAACGAGTAACACGTGGTAGCCATCGTAATCAATGGGTCACTGGATCAATTCCCACTTATACTCCAAGGTTTTCTTAATTTCTCGTTCATTTAAGATTCATAAAAGTAAGCTCCTTTTGCTCGGAACGAAAAGGACACATCCAATACAACTGTTGCTGCTGCTGCTGCTACTACTACTACTACTACTACTACTAATAATAATAATAATGTAACACGAGTACTTACCAAACAGTTCCTGCTCGAAGTCCTTGAGCAAAAAGGTTTGCCTTGTCCAAATCTTTTGTAAATACTGCAGCAGCAAGTCCGTACTTGGTGTCATTGGCTCTCTTGATCACTTCGTCAATGGTCTTGAATTTAAAAATTTGCTGAACCGGTCCGAATATCTGTGAATAAAAATTATTATTTGTAAGTATGCCCATTGGGCAGTGCCAATTTCCCAACAGCTTTCCGATGCTGGCCAACAGAGATTAGTGCCTTGTCAATGCAGGCAGACTGTTTTATATTTCATTCCATTTTCGGAAGTTAAAACTTATATCTAAGTATTCTTTTCACACATTTTAAACCTGTTTGTATTATTGTTATTATTATTGATTATATAATCTTATATTTCTGCTGATGGATGTCAGCAGAAAGAATAGTTTTAGGAACAAAACATTACAAGTAGAGGTAAAGGCTCTAGCAATGACGATTGCTTGAGTCTGCAGAGCAGTGGTTAGATAACATTTGCCTAAATTTATGACTATAGTTTTTATTTCCTCTTTTATAGGAGATAAACTTATAATAATAGATTAAAAAGGACATGTAGCACACGGCTTCAAATATTATAAGTTATTCAATATTGCTTTTATAAAAAGAATAATAAAAGGAAATCTGAGAATTCGAATGAAGCAATGTAGACAGAAGTTGAAGAATATTCATTGATGTTTACTGGAGAAATTTTTTGTCGTTTGTGTGCACATTAGAGATAGTTTCTATTTATAATAAGCAACATTTATTTGATTCAAGATCGATTATTATTTGAAGGTAATTATTCTAGTTAACTATTAATTATTTTAAGATAATTCCTTTGTCCATTTAATCTTAATTTATTATAGAGACAAAAAATATTTTAAAAGTTTCAAAAGAAATTTAAACCTGAAGATGTATCACAACTTACTTCCTCAGTAGCGATCTTCATGTTATCCTTAACATCAGCAAAAACGGTCGGACTTACAAAGTAGCCCTTGTCACCAACTTTCGTACCTCCTGTCAGCATTTTCGCTCCTTCTCTCTTACCAGACTCGATCAATTGCAAGATTTTATTCTGTTGTTCTTCATCAACCTGTACAGATTAAAAAAAATTATGAAACTATTAACAAAAATAATACTACTGGAGGTCATGTTAAGTCAAAAACATTAAAAATCTCGTCAAGTTCTTGAATATGTAAAATTTTAAATGAAATCACTTTATCAAATGGAACAACGAGCTAAGTATGTGTTGTCTTAAAATCAACTCCCTCAAGACTGAGTTATTGTCCAACGCTGATTCATGCATGATTTTAAGTCCAGAATTAACTGTATCCATTGATAATGAACAATTAAATATCACATACAATACTCAAGCACACCATCATTACAAGAAAACCGTCAATTTATGTTGAAAAGTATTCTGAAGTAAAGACTAATAGGGAAGTCTAATATCATAAGAGCATGAAACTTTATTTGAAAAAATTGAATTTGTCTTAAGTTTAATCAGTCTAAGTACATGTAATACAGCGATACAGAATTAAACTCTTAAATTTAACCACACTAAACAAAATATTACAAACCTAAAATACTTATTAACCATACCAAAATATTAAAAGGAATTCTTCGGTTCATGAAACTCTTCAGATAATAATAATAACTTAGTTTTACCATTAAGTTCAAAATATAAGCACGGGTAAGTTAGATTTTAAGTAATTGTTGTAACTCGACAAGTAACATTATTAACAACTTAATTAACAATTTACTAATCATTTTGACGATAAAACATTTAGCAAATTCTTATCATATGTATTTATTTATCGCAAAAATTTATATAAAATTATTTAAAAAGAATTTACATTTAGTTGTTAGCATTATTTACAATATTAGACTGAGTCAATTTTTGGCACATCACTTCTCAAATCCCATATATATATATATATATATATATATATATATATATATATATATATATATATATATATATATATATATATATATATATATATATATATATATATATATATATATATATATATATATATATATATATATATATATATATATATATATATATATATATATATATATATATATATATATTATACACCTAAAACCTAATTAATGTTACTAATTTTTAACAATACAAACGTATTTGGCTAATTTTATGGCACAAGCTGCTTACCTTAAAGAACCTTTTATCTCCACTAACAATTTATTTAAATAAAAGTAAAGTTAATTCATTGCTTTCTACAAAAACATTGATAAACGTTTTCAATTACATAATCTTATCCTCTCATATTCTTTTTATTAATTTCTATTTCATTCATTTTTTTTTTTGTAAATTCTAGGTTTCAATTTAATATGTCAATGATTAGTTACCAATTCGTCCCTTACTACAATAAGTTTCTCATCTCTTTTAATGATCAATTACATCTCTCTTCGTAAGTCCTCAATCCCCTTAATATGACACATTTTTCCTTAATCATCAATTCCAGTTGGCATATATCCTCCTATCTATGTTTTTATATGTTTTCTGAGATCTAAACCAAAATTTCTACGTCTACTTACTTGAGGTCCTTGTTCTGTATTCTCATCAAATGGATTTCCAACAATTCTTTTCTTTGCCCTTTCCACACTTCGCTCCACGAATTCATCGTAGACACCTTCCTCAACAAAGATTCTGGAGCCTGCACAGCAACATTGGCCCTGTAAAAGTAAATTGATGGGATTAAAATAATAATTACCAGAGGAATTTTTTTAATTGGTGTTGAACGTCTCCATCTTTTTTTTTTTTCTTCTTCTTCATCTTCTTTCTAAACCAAGTAATTACATTATTTTAAAAATTTTCATCTAATGTTGAAAAGTGTCTACTTAAATCTTAAAATTTCCTTAAAATATTAAAGGACTTAGAGAGCTTACTTGATTAAAGAATAGTCCAAAGTGTGATTGTTCAACAGCGTCTTCCAAATCCGCGTCTTTGAAAACAATATTGGGACTCTTTCCTCCTAATTCCAGCGTTACTCTCTTTAAATTACTTGCTCCTGCAGACTTCTGGATAATATGACCAACCTGTAGACAAAATTTTGAATTTTTTTTTTTAGCCTGAAGAAGTAATATTTCTGTTTCTTTTTCACACCAAAATTAATTTGGAATTAAGAATAAAGAGGTTAGTACTCCAAAAATGTCAAATAATTTTGGCTTAAAAGCTAAACCAGTATAATTTTTCTTAGTCGTTTTGTGCAAACCTTTGGTGCCGTGTTACAGGAGGTGCTAAGGTTCTCAAGATAGAGAAGAAGCTAAAGTGTAAATAGGAAGGGAGAGAATCAAGATACAAAATAGATATTCGAGTAGACTGACCGCATACTTACTTCTGTAGATCCAGTAAATGCAACTTTATCAATTTTCATGTGTTCAGCAATTGCAGCTCCAGCAGTGGGACCAAATCCTGGGATTATATTTACAACGCCAGGTGGAAATCCAGCTTCTGCAATTAATTTGCCTACATAAAGGCCTGTGAGTGGGGTCTGTTCAGCCAACTTCATAATAACAGTGTTGCCTGTAGAAATTTATAGCCTCAAGTTTTTGCAATTCTACATAAAAATTAGTATACTGAACATATTGAAAAACAAACGTTCAATGACATATTTTAACAAGCGAACGTCTTAAAATCTGGAAAAAAGATATTTAAATTAAAAACAAACTTAATTACACCTTCAACAATCTTTTTTTATTACCAGTTGCTAGCGCAGGACCTAATTTCCATGCTTGCATAAGTAATGGGAAATTCCATGGAATGATCTGCCCACAGACACCAACAGGTTCAAGCCGAGTGTAAGCAAAATGAGGTCCGTCCGTTTGGATGGTTTGTCCAGAGAATTTATCAGCCCATCCAGCAAAATATCGAAGGTTGGCAACAGTCAATTCAACATCTGCGTTGAGGGAATTTGTATAAGGCTTTCCATTGTCCAGAGTTTCCAATGACTAAAAAAAACAAAAACAAATGCAAAAGTTATAAACCAAAAAAAGACAAATAGTTTTCGTATTTTGTTACATTTATAACGAATGTATAAAATTTTCTAATCTTTTATGTATTAAAAATACTTACAGCTAAATACACTCTATCACGTTCAATCAAATCAGCGAGCCTATTAAGAAGTCTCCCTCTCTGTGAAGCATCCATCTGTCTCCATGGTGAATTCAAGGCAAATGCTTCACTAGCAGCTTTAACAGCTTTCTCAACATCCGCCTTTAATGGACCCAAAAAAAGGAAAAATTTGTAATTTAAGAAAATAAATGAATAAATTGTGTACATAATGACTTGCATATCCACTCTCATTTTAAAAAGAATATCCACTCTACCTTGTCTCCTTCCTCAACCATTGTAATTACTTCCCCGGTTGATGGATTAATGGTTTCAAACTGCTTTCCACTTTCAGACTTATGGTATTCATTGTTGATAAATATCTGAATATATATATATATATATATATATATATATATATATATATATATATATATATATATATATATATATATATATATATATATATATATATATATATATATATATATATATATATATATATATATATATATAGAGATGTACCGATAGTATCGGTATCGGTATTGGTTAATATGGCTGATACTTGGCCGATACTCCGATACTTTGAATTCGACTGCAAAGTGATGTCTTTACCTTAAAGGAGTATATTATGTCATGTTTGAATAATAGCGTTTTTTATATTTTGTCTTTTCTGCTGTTTAATTGAGGTCTCTTCTTTCATTATTTTTATTCTTTATATTGTAGCTAGTTAAAGAATCTTGCAAATTGTAATCATGTTAAAACATAAAAGCGAGTAGCTAAACTTTGTTTATACTTACTGGAAAATGGAAATTGGAAAACTTTTTGAATAAACACAAACATAAAAAAGTTATTAGTATTATATTTGCATTTATTATTCCTAAAAGATAATATTTTAATTTATAAAATATACTTGGGCACAACCAAATATGAAATACATTACTAAGTATTGGTTGTACAGGGAATGCAATCCTTAGTTGCCTAGCAGTACACAAATTTTCTATCTTATTACTGTGTATTTCTTATAATAATTAAAGTATCGGTATCGGCACCTAAAAATATAGAGTATCGGTATCGGCCTCTTTACTGGTATCGGTACATCTCTAATATATATATATATATATATATATATATATATATATATATATATATATATATATATATATATATATATATATATATATATATATATATATATATATATATATATATATATATATATATATATATATATTCTTTAGGAAATCTTAAACTTTATAATAAATATGAGTTTCAAGCTCTGAACATAATGACATATTAATATCGAAGTTCTGACAACTTTATTTTTCATCTTCAGGATCCTAAAACACTAAAACACTGAAATAATGTAAGCAAAATATTTAAGATCTTAAAACCATCATTTTTTCACTTTATGATACAAAAGTGAAAGATTAAAGCAGATTTAAAGTGTGTAATACTGATTTGTTAATTTTATTTGTTCTACGTTCTTCTACCAAGTTGACAAATATCTGATAAATAGTAATAAATTGAAGTCACAATAATAATAAAAATAATGCTAATGAAATAATAATAATAATAATAATAATAATAATAATAATAATAATAATAATAATAATAATAAAAACTGCATGCAGTAAAAGTAATTATTCTTGAATTTAAGAACCAACATAAAAATAAAAATAAGCATTTTGAAACAAAATACTTCTAATATATATATATATATATATATATATATATATATATATATATATATATATATATATATATATATATATATTATATATATATATATATATATATATATATATATATATATATATATATATACACTAAAGAGCAAAATTAACGCACAATCTCGAATTTATCAGTTGGGAGGTCAAGGCGACATTGTAGGGTAATGGGATTGCCTGTGTGTGGAGGTATGTACCCGTACCTACCCAAATAATGCAGTTTAGCAAAATATCGACGAAATACAGTAAAAGGACAAACCAGCCAAACTCAGTAAGTGACGTGGTAGGAGAGGTAACGTCACGGGTATGCCGGGTATCTAGAGTATTCAACCTTTTACGTTTGTGCAAGTAATATGGAGAGGTTCGACGGAGTTTGACACTCGACGACTGTGTGGCAATCACAACATTGGCAGCTGAAGGGTACAGACAACGCCAACTGGGATAATGGTTCGGGCATCTCATACAACCATCGGAAGGGTCTTGCAGAGATACGAGTTGACACATGCTCACACCAGGCGGCCTGGCCAAGGTAGGCCACAGGCAACAACGGCCATAGAGGACAGATATATACGGTTAATGGTAGCTCGCGATCGACATGCAACACCACGCGACCATCGTGCCGAGCTACAGGCTGTCCATCAGACCATTGTTAGCATGAATACTATTCGATGTTGTCTCTCGGAACATGGATACCACCCACGGTGATCGGCAAAAGGGCTCCCGCTCACCAGAGAACACCAAAGACTTGCGCACAACACCTGCTTTGGCAGCCCCAGAATTGGGCGAGTATCCTATTTGTGTTGGTGATTACCTCAACACGGTAGGGATTCGAACATTGTACTGGCCCTTGTAGTCCCGACCTAAACTTCATCGAGCATCTGTGGGACACACTGAAAAGGCGGCTGCGACGGCTACAGCACCAGTCCACACAGCCTTAACGCCCTTCGACAAACGGTTGTATGCCTATGGGAGGAACTGCCACAGGAAAGCATCCAGGACCTCATCTCCAGCATGCATCAACGGTGTTTAGCTGTCATATGTGCAAGGGGAGGCCACACAAAGTACTGACGGGCAGAGACAGGTTGCATGTTTGCACCGCACCCTACTCATATGCCACGGCGTCCCAGGGTCCAGAGGGTTCCTACGGTGGGGCACCACATTATCCCCATTATATATAACCATGTGCTGTATATTAACAATGTTACTTCCCATTTTGTATGTTTCAGTATCCTCCTATTGACATTTGCTCCAGTGGTGCGTTAATTTTACTCTTCAATATATATATATAAATCAAAATACTTCTTTTATATATATATATATATATATATATATATATAATATATATATATATATATATATATATATATATATATATATATATATATATATATATATATATATATATATATATATATATATATATATATATACAGAACAGGGTATACTTTTATTCCTTTGGAAATAAATGAAGAAAAAATCTTCAATAGGAATAAATTTCAAAAAAATTTCCTTCTAAGTAATTTACATAAGCCTAATATTTAATATTATAAT
>SEYY01010662.1:20000-26024 GCA_009176605.1 Armadillidium nasatum
CTTTGCACTTTCAAACGACTTTGTATAGAGACCTGTCGGCTTTTCTTTTTTTTTTTGAACTGGTACTTAATTTTTATCCCTACTTCGATGAAATTTTTAGATCTATATAACATTTACCCATCAGAGATTTAAGACATTTAAATTATGAAACCCTTTGCGTAGTTAGAGTTTCAATCAGGGCTGGGGAGCCGTGGAGCCGAAAGATTTTGGTTGAGCTAGGGCCATTTCTAGGATTGTGGGTGGAGCTGGAGACCAAAAACAGGAAGCAGCTCCCGCTATGATTGTATTCTGGTATCATATTAGCATTCATTATTTTATCTTATTCATTCTATTAAATTTTTATTGTTGTTCATTACTTCTCACTGTGAATTGTGAAAAATTTTCTGTCCATATACAGTCTCTGATTTTATTTTGCTTTAATAAATTAAACTTTATTCTCTAGGTTCATATCCCATATATCATACACACACGTATATATATATATATATATATATATATATATATATATATATATATAATATATATATATATATATATATATTTTTTTTTTTTTTTTTTATTTTTTTTTTTTTTTTTTTTTTATATATATATATATATATATATATATATTATATATATATATATATATATATATATATTATATATATATATATATATATATATATATATATATATATATATATATATATATATATATATATATATATATATATATATATATATATATATATATGAACCGACCGGGACCCCCCGGCCCCGGTCCCGGCCAAAAATCAAGGAAAACCGGGGTTGCCGGCTGGGGTTAAAATAGCAAATTATACTTAATTTTTTTTTTTTTTTTTAATTTTCAGCCGATTCTGCTGAAACTTTTATATAGATTTTTTACCGGTAAGAAAAGTCCATTTCTAGCGTTTTTTCTGAGTCTATTACAGTTAAAAGTTTTTTTTTTTTTTTTTTTTTTTTTTTTTTTTTGAAATTTTACCCTTTTTTAATTGAATGGCGGTGCCAAACCACTTTTTAGAATGAGCTGAAAATTGGACTATTTATTCAAAATTAAATGGGATACAAAAGTCTCTAATAGACTTTTGTTCCCAGAGTTATAGGAAAAATGTTATAAGCCAAAAACTGACCAACTATAGAAAAAAAAAAATTTTGAACTAAAAAATCCACCTTTTCAGACAAAATTTAAAAAAAAAAATACAACTACGACATTTACTATTTTTGGGGTGTATAGAGGAGGGGTGGGGCTACAAATTCCTCTATGTACTTTATTCGATGAGATTCGTTGATTTTGAGATATGGCCTTCAAAAAGGTCCATTTTTGGCCAAATTTCAAAAATTCCCAAAGTTTGAGAGGCTATATCTCGCTTCAAACAAAGGGCATTTAAAAATGCGCTAAATAAAAATTGTTGCCCTGTTTCTCTTCTAAACAATATTCACAAATAAAAAAAAATGTAGGTAGCGTTTTTTTTTAAATAATTTTTTCCTCCAGAAGGGTACGATTTTTGCAAAAAAAATTTCAAGTGCTTATATAACTTTTTTCTAGACGTGATATCAAAAACCTATTCCCACCAATGCAAGAAATTGGCACAAAGGTATTCAGCTAAATTTTCAGCTCATGTGGACCAGTGGTTTGATCCAGTTATTCATTTTTTTTAACTTTGGGTCCAAATAAGTTTCAAACCGTTATAGACTCAAAAAAATGCTCGAAATCAACTCAGAACTTCGTGAAAAAATTCACATACTTTGAAAATTTCAGCTCAATCAGTCAAATAATAAAAAAAAATTTCAAACAAAATATAAAAACATTAAGATTTTTTTTCTTTTCTGTTTCTTTTGACCGCTCATTTTTTGCTAGTGAATGTTTATCTTTGTGTTTTGATTTTAGATACTCCAAAAAGATTTGGTTGAAATTTTTTTACTTGTAGCACCCGGAGGTTCTCTTCTAATTTTCTGACTGCAGATGTTAACATTTAGCTATTTCGAGCCTATCCTGAAACATTGTAAAGTATTCAAATACTGCAGAAGCTGATCTTTTAGCCATATTGACTGAAAGTATAAACAAAATAATAATTTTTAAATAATGCAGATAAATGATACAAGTTTGATACATGGCAATAAAATAACAATGATATGTATAAATACAGGGTTAAATTGATAATTTTAAATCTTACATTTTTCAAACTTTACCTTAGGGTCTTACTTAAAGTAAACCTGTTGAATCACTATTATGAATTAGAATTTTTTTTTTTTTAATTTTTGTACTTTTTTTAAACTAACTATACAAAACTGTAATTTTTTGATTTTTTTTTTTGAGAAAATGCATATAATCATTAATTTAAGTGAATGTTGGCTATTCTACTCCTTCCTTACAATTAAATAACCACTATATTTTCTTAATTTCTTAACCTTAAATTTCAGTGCTTTTGACCTCTTTACAAATTTTAGGAAACCCAGGCCAGAACCCCGGCCCCGGCCAAATTTGGGTGACCCCGGCCCCGGCCCAGGCCAAATTCCAACCCCGGGTCCCTATATATATATATATATATATATATATATATATAATATATATATATATATATATAATATATATATATATATATATATATATATATATATATATATATATATATATATATATATATATATATATATATATATATATATATATATATATATATATATATTATATATATATATATATATATATATATATATATATATATATATATATATATATATATATATATATATATATATATATATATATATATATATATATATATATATATATATATATATATATATATATATATATATTATATATATATATATATATATATATATATATATATATATATATATATATATATATATATATATATATATATATATATATATATATATATATATATATATATATATATATATATATATATATATATATATATATATATATATATATATATATATATATATATATATATATATATATATATATATATATATATATATATATATATATATATATATATATATATATATATATATATATATATATATATATATATATATATATATATATATATATATATATATATATATATATATATATATATATATATATATATATATATATATATATATATATATATATATATATATATATATATATATATATATATATATATATATATATATATATATATATATATATATATATATATATATATATATATATATATATATATATATATATATATATATATATATATATATATATATATATATATATATAATATATATATATATATATATTAATATATATATATATATACTGAGAGAAATGAGTATGATAAATTTTAAAATATGAGGAGATTTGGAAATTATTAAAATATTTATTTTCAAATGTAATGTATATATGATAGACTTATAATATTTATTTTCGAAAAAATAATTTTGACTGTTTTTGAAATAAATCTGCAAATATATTCAACGATTATATTAATTTTAAATATACAAATATATTTATATCACCATAAAACGATTTCCGTTAATCTCTGTTATTTTACCGCTAAACTTTTTGTTTTAGCAACTATGAAACATGGCGTCTTTTGTAGTGTTTATTCATATCATGTAATGTTTTGTTTATTTTTTGTGCGAGATTGAAAAATCTGTCGAAGAATCATGAATGATTGGAAATTTGCCACGAATTGTTTTAAAAGGTCAGATATATTTTTTGTGTGTAAATGCACAAAGATGTCAAAACAATAGTATACAGACCTATAGGTCTGTATCTTATATAGTTGGCTGTGGCTACAGGCCTATATATTTTAAGTTAGAAGAGTTCAATTTGTTGACTAATCTTAACAATGGTTTTGACAATCAATTTTTGTTGTGCTTAGGTGTTTAAACATTGCATACTACATTCAATGAAATTAAAAGTTCAGTTTCTTATATAAATAATTCAAATGTGTTTAAAAAGATTGTCAAAACTTAGGCCCAGAAATTGTTCCCAAGGTCAATTTTTACAAGACATTGTAGGTTTTGATGAAAGTATTTACCTAGCCTAGTCATGGGAACATGAGAGTATAAGAAAATAAGAATTAGAAGCCACAGGGACCTATCAAGACTGTCTCAGTCAATCTTACTATACCTTCATCATTCATGTATTGACTTTTAAGAAAGGTTGGATAAGTATATCAATCCAACCTTTCTCAAAGATTGAAAAAGAGTTACCATCAGCAACACCCTGTGGTAAACTATTTCAAAAATAAATCAACTCTGTAGCTGAAAAGATTCTTTTCATATCCACAGGGTTAGCTTTCTCCTTTATCTTTTTATTTTGACCCCTGTGTGTCCATTGTGTTCTAATAAAAAAAAATTTACCCACTGTGATTAATTTATTGTATAAAATTGGTCTATTGTAGTTCATTAGGTTTTAATTTCAATATATATATATATATATATATAAATATATATATGGTAATTGTAGTGTTCACAGTAGTGGGCTTTTTCATATGAGACCAGTTACGCATTGCAAGTTCGACTGGAACTGCGAGTAGGAATTTGAAATTAAACAACATAGCCTTTGAGTTTCCATTATGACAAGGTTGCGAGATCAGTGTTCTAAAAATTTTTTTAAAATTTTAATATATATATATATATATGGCTTAGGTGTAGATTGTTTCTGACTTTCGATATTTTTTATATCGATATTTTATTTTAATCGATACTTTTATACCTATAATTAGCCCTAGGCTACTATGTCGTGCAAACGTTCTTGTGTACGTTAGGTCTCTTTTACGGCAAATTCTTGTGTAGGTTAGGCCACTTTTTACAGCAATTTCGGTAGTTCAGGTTATGATAAGTCGAATTAGGTTCTGCTAGAAAAGTAAGTAATAATAATTGTGTGTATGTCTAGTGTAATAGGGCTGTAGACCTCTAATTCTCGGCAAAGTTCTTGTTTATTTACGTTAGGCCTCTGATATTTTCGATTATCGATATTTTTGGACAATCGAAAGTCAGAAACAATCTACACCTTTACCTATATACCGTATATATATAATTTAACTTTTTTCCCTCTGATATAGCTATTAATTTTTTTTGCAATTTCCATACCTACACTCATGCTGCAAACTCATAGTATTCCTACACATAGTTACAAACTCGCAATGTGTAGTTACGTAGTTCCAGTCGAACTCACAACTTTTAGGTATGTTGTTAGTTTCAGCAACCTGGAGTCTTACGGAAAAATCCACTACTGTGAATGCTATAATTACCATATATATATATATATATATATATATATATATATATATATATATATATATATATATATATATATATATATATATATATATATATATATATATATATATATATATATATATATGTAAATTTCTTTTTGTTGTGCTTTTCTATTAGTTAATTTTTTTTTTCTACAAAACTGTCAATATCATGCAGCAATAAGCTAATAGTAGTATATATAGTACAGTTTATGTAACTTGCAAAACTATTGCAAGTATATTGGCACCTTGTTTGGAAAGATAAAGCATATGAAATATACAATCTAGAAGACAATATTGTGCCAGTTGCAAATAGTAAATTTTTTTTAATATATTAAATACAAGTGATTTTTTATAAAAGATAAAAATTATTTAAAGAGGTGTATGAAATTATTTTATAATCAAGTAATACTGTAATAAAATAATTTAATTTTTCCCAGTTTTTCTTGTATTATTGACAACCTTTTCCCCAGTTTTCCCAAATGTTTTTACCCTAGGAAAACTAAGGTGGTAAGAGCTACCCTTGCTAACCCTGCAGGGAAGTTTTTTAAACTTGAGAAATATGTAAATTTAAATTTCATGAAATGCAATTATTTATATTTTTACATTTTTGCTATTTATCTTTTTACATTATAGAAAGGTGTTTAAAATTTAAAAGGTTAGAAATGTATTTTTTTTTTTTCTGAATAGTTGTAGATATACTTATAGAAACATCCTGTTCTCATATATATATATA
>SEYY01010663.1:0-28958 GCA_009176605.1 Armadillidium nasatum
AGAGAGAGAGAGAGAGAGAGAGAGAGAGAGAGAGAGAGAAGAGAGAGAGAGAGAGAGAGAGAGAGAGAGAGAGAGAGAGAGAGAGAGAGAGAGAGAGAGAGAGAGAGAGAGAGAGAGAGAGAGAGAGAGAGAGAGAGAGAGAGAGAGAGAGAGAGAGAGAGAGAGAGAGGAGAGAGAGAGAGAGAGAGAGAGAGAGAGAGAGAGAGAGAGAGAGAGAGAGAGAGAGAGAGAGAGAGAGAGAGAGAGAGAGAGAGAGAGAGAGAGAGAGAGAGAGAGAGAAGAGAGAGAGAGAGAGAGAGAGAGAGAGAGAGAGAGAGAGAGAGAGAGAGAGAGAGAGAGAGAGAGAGAGAGAGAGAGAGAGAGAGAGAGAGAGAGAGAGAGAGAGAGAGAGAGAGAGAGAGAGAGAGAGAGAGAGAGAGAGAGAGAGAGAGAGAGAGAGAGAGAGAGAGAGAGAGAGAGAGCGAGAGAGAGAGAGAGAGAGAGAGAGAGAGAGAGAGAGAGAGAGAGAGAGAGAGAGAGAGAGAGAGAGAGAGAGAGAGAGAGAGAGAGAGAGAGAGAGAGAGAGAGAGAGAGAGAGAGAGAGAGAGAGAGAGAGAGAGAGAGAGAGAGAGAGAGAGAGAGAGAGAGAGAGAGAGAGAGAAGAGAGAGAGAGAGAGAGAGAGAGAGAGAGAGAGAGAGAGAGAGAGAGAGAGAGAGAGAGAGAGAGAGAGAGAGAGAGAGAGAGAGAGAGAGAGAGAGAGAGAGAGAGAGAGAGAGAGAGAGAGAGAGAGAGAGAGAGAGAGAGAGAGAGAGAGAGAGAGAGAGAGAGAGAGAGAGAGAGAGAGAGAGAGAGAGAGAGAGAGAGAGAGAGAGAGAGAGAGAGAGAGAGAGAGAGGACACTTTTTTAAAAAAAAAAAAATTTTTTTGGTCTTAGTATTTTAGTATTTCGAAAACAAAAACGCTCTGTAATATACCAAAAATATCAATATGATGACAAAAAATGAATGATAATATATATATATATATATATATATATATATATATATATATATATATATATATATATATATATATATATATATATATATATATATATATATATATATATATATATATATATATATATATATATATATATATATATATATATATATATATATATATATATATATATATATATATATATATATATATATATATATATATATATACTTTATTTTTTATATTTTTATATAAAAAAAAATTTATACTTATTATTATTATGTTATGCACACAAAAAATAAAACAATATACTAGTTAGTTAATACAAGTAAATGTTCAATTACAAAATTGGCAAAAAATAAAAATAAATAAAAAAAAATTAAGAAACTGCTCTTTGATAAGGTCTCCACTATGAGTTTAAAGTAAATTATCCAAAACTTTGTGGCTATAACACTCCCTTTAATGGCTTCTTTTTTTTAATTATTTTATTAATGGAGATTCAAGTTCAATGAATATAAAAAGAATGCAACTCTAACATAAAACTACTAGCTCCACAACCCTAGTTGTAGCTTTTATTTTTTACTCCTCAATTATTCAATATTATTCAAATTCAAATCTATACCACTAAAGTCAATTATGCGTTGCAAATTATCAGACCTGTACTGCTTTTGAAAATTTTCTTTCTTTAAAACCATTTGCATCAAACCAAGAATCTGACTGAATGCATCTGGATAACTTAAGTTTAAAATGTAATACAATCCAAACACAATTAATAATCCATCAATCACATTCAGTCTCTTGAATTGGATTACCTTCCCTTCTAAAATATAAACAACTCCTTTTGATGTTTTTTTAACATCTTGCAAATAGAAGCATGGACCGTCTCTTTTTGGAATGACTTCCGGAATACCTTCTTCTAATAAATTTCCACTTCCATCCTCATTGTTAGATGTTAATGTTCAAAAATTTGATCAATTCCAAGCAGTTCTTAAGCCCCAATTTTTTAACTTTTTCCAATAGACGTAATAAGGTACACCGCATATCATCAAATGTAGAAGTCAGTGTTAACTGAACCTGATAAGTTATCTGAAATATATATATATATATATATATATATATATATATATATATATATATATATATATATATATATATATATATATATATATATATATATATATATATATATATATATATATATATATATATATATATATATATATATATATATCCTGAATAAAATTGTCTGCTAACATGAGAAGATTTAGAACCCATTGTGATAAGAGGATTCAAAGACAATTTTTAAGAGAAAATCAAGGATATTTATATTGTTCATAGAGTAGACGAGACTATATTTTGAATAAATAAGATGGGAAAATGTTTTCCAAAAGGAGATTTGTGGAAGTAAAGGTTTTAAAGAATATAAGCTAACACACGCAGTTAAACTATCCCACCCAAAAAACTACTAATGGCTTTCAAAAATAAAGTCATTAATTTGAAGTGAAGAGGCATTGCATGTGTAATATATAGTTTGAAAATGAATAGTGAAGAGAAATTAAAGAGCAGAGTTGTAAGTCACTTCTTCCTTATAGTTCTTATTGCAAAAAAAAAAAAAAAAAAAAATGAAGATCGGAAAGTAGCAAATGAAATTTCAATTATCAAGGAAATGAGAAGTAATTGAAATTCAAGAATTTTAAACAGGACATATAAAAGTCATATGATCTTTGATCACGGTCAGCTAAAAAACGCAATTAATTAAACATTTACTCAAGTTGTTATGGTTTGGACTCTCAAAGTTGATCTACTCATTCAATAAAGATCTGAACAAATAAGAATGAAAACATTTTATTATCTCTAAAAAATTTATGAAGCCAGTATACTTGACTAAAGTATGTAATATTTTCCTTCAGTTTTCTTAATGATACTTAGGCTTTAATAGCTTCATGTATTAAGAGTATTATGAATTTCTATAAAATAATAATGATAATAATAATAATAATAATACCATATTTGTTTAAAGAGAAATGAATATTGTGTAAGATTTTGATAAAGGTCAATTAATAAAGTTACTGCCAACCTACAGTAGTATAATATGAAAAAATAATGTGACTAATAAACTTACTGCTTTTGAATGAAGCAAATATTCTGGAATAGTTTCCAAGGCATAGTTTGATCTTATATCCTTAGTCATGTATAAAGCTTCCACCAATTTGTCCATAGTTTTGAAATTTTCTAGTTTAAAGTCCTGTAAATATATATATATATATATATATATATATATATATATATATATATATATATATATATATATATATATATATATATATATATATATATATATATATATATATATATATATATATATATATATATATATATATATATATATATATATATATATATATATATATATATATATATATATATATATATATATATATATATATATATATATATATATTATATATATATTATATATATATATATATATATATATATATATATATATATATATATATATATATATATATATATATAGGGGGTGTTAGAAGAATAAAAATAAAGTAAAATAGTACAAAAATAAAAAATAAAAACGGCCCTTGCAGGCTCAACCTAAGCAAATTTCTTAGGTAAGCGCAGACGCGTCTTTAAAGAAAATGAATTTCGGAAGGAGACAGAAGATGGGAGAGAGTTCCACAAAACAAAGATAGAATCGGAAAGCTGAAGACGAGAGGCAACTCTAGATGCAAAGGAAGGTGTACATTTTAAATGAGTAGAAGAATGGAAGGTTGAGTCATCAGCGATCTTCTCAGCTATTCATCTAACCCTATCCATTCATATATGAATGGATAGGGTTAGATGAACAGCTGAGAAGATCATTAGTGAAAAGTAAGAATAGACTCAAACAAGACAGAACCCTGAGGAACACCCCTATTGACAGGTGAAGAAAAAGAAGTCGCTACATCATCAGCAGCCAAAATGGAACGATTAGAAAGAAAGCTAGACATAAGCAAAGAGATGGAGGAAACTCAAAGGAAGGGTAGCTTGGAAAGCAGTGAAGCATGTCATACCCGGTCAAACGCCTTAGATATGTCAAGCGCCACCACGCAAGTCTCCCCCATGGTCCCTAAGGGCAGAAGACCATAAATCTGTGAGATAGGAAAGTATATCACCAGTAGACCTCGAACATCGAAAGCCATACTGATGATCAGAAAGAAGGGAATGGGATTCCAAATTATCTAAGAAGTGAGAGTTGAGAAGGGTTTCAAAGATCTTAGACACTATATATATATATATATATATATATATATATATATATATATATATATATATATATATATATATATATATATATATATATATATATATATATATATATATATATATATATATATATATATATATATATATATATATATATATATATATATATATATATATATATATATATATATATATATATATATATATATATATATATATATATATATATATATATATATAAAGGAAGCTAAAGCTAGTTATTTCAATAGGATAAAAAAATCTCGAAAAATTGTATCTCAAAAAGAAGAAAAAAAAGGCAAGCTAAAGCTTAAACTATGATATCAAATAGGGTAAAGAATGATCTAAAAAAAATTGAATCTTAAGATGTTTCCCTAGAGGGGGTCTGGGTTCTTAACAATAAAATAAGTACATCAAAAGTTAATAAAATGTAACAGTTTTGTTCGAATAGATAAAATTAAAAATAGGAAATGAGCAAACATTTTTCTTTGCTTTCTTTCAAATTTTAATTCCCAGTTCTCCATTTGTTAATAAAGGGTAGGAAATGTCAGTTTTTTTTTAAATATCTTTACCGTTTTTTATAAGGTCGTAACATGGCTACTCATAATTTAAGAAAAATAAATAAATAAATAAGTAAATAAAATAAGAATACAAAATTTAAAATAAATTTTTTAAAATATAATTTACTTACATGAAGGAAAGATAACGCATCTTCAGAATTTTTAAAAAAAGGCGATTGCTTTTCTTTTTGTCTTTCCCTATTTTTTCGAACTCGTCTTCTATCGGCCAAACGAGATATGAGGAAACCCTTTTATATATATATATATATATATATATATATATATATATATATATATATATATATATATATATATATATATATATATATATATATATATATATATATATATATATATATATATATATATATATATATATATATATATACAGTATTTACAATTTTAAATTAAAAAAGTATTATAGTTTTAGATGTGAACCTTTCCAGGAGGAATAATGGATGGCAGCAATGAATTAGAGAGTTTTCTCAAAGACGAGTCTCATTTGCTCTCATGGTTTAGAATTTAGAGTATGAAAGGATGTAGTCTGCTACTTAACTTTTTAATTCCATTATTCTTTAATTTTTGTGCTGTGCTTACTGTAAAGTTATATAATTTGTTTAATTTCTACACTTTGGTGAATAATAAATAGCAGAATGGATAACAAAAAAATGATCAGAGCCCATGCAAAGAAGGGCAGATAAAAGTTTTATTCAGTGAAAGCACACTTTAATAGCAAGAAAACCGTTTCAACCCAAACAGTCAGTAAAATTAAGAAAATATCTGATATCAATTAAAATTTGTGCTTCCAACAGGGTTGGAAGTTATGGCAAAGTAGGAAACATATAAAATATATAAATTGATGCTAACATAAAGAGTATCTTGATATCATCTTAACTGATATCAATTAAGATTTGAACTTCTAACAGGGTTAGAGGTATGGCAGAAATAGGAAACCTATCAAATATGTATAGGGATGTTAACTGAAGAGTATCTTGCAGGCATATTTTCTCTGAACAATTAGCAGAAGGTATCAATCAGCCTTGTCAGAAGAATCGTCAACAAGAAGTTACTGGAAGTTGAATTGAAATCACATCATACAAGTAAGAATTACTGAAGCCATTAAACAGGCTGGGACAAAAAATCATAAGATTTTTGAACAATGAGCACAGGTAACAACTGCATTTAACTATTTAAATAATACAATTCTATTTGAAAAAATTACGACAACCATTTAGCTTTTAAAAATATTGGAATTCTAGCTGAAAAACTGAGTGATAATTGGAATAATCAAAATTCACATTACAATCATATCTTAACTAATAAAACAAATTATAAAGGATTCGTTTCATTCCCCTCAAGACCCAAGAAATATTATTAAACAAAAAAATGGATTGTTGATATGCCACAACATAATTAAACCCTAACTGAATCTAGGGGGTCATCAGACTAAATATAAATAAATTACAAAGTGAAGCATCCTTACTTGACCTTTATATATTGGACCCATGAAATTATGATGTACATTCCCTCACTTACCACAAAGCTAAATTTGCAAGCATGGCTTTTAATTTAGTTTATAATACTTATTCCTTATAATAAAAAATATTAAATTTGTAGATCAAGTTCTGATACAACAGTTTTTGCCTTTAAGATTTTTTTAAAAAAATTTAGATTTATATTCAAGATTTTTAAAATAATAGTATTCTGCAGACTTAACGTCAAAATTCTCAAATAATAATAATAATGAAAATTTTTTATATTATTTGATAACATTTACTGTAACACTCACTAGTTCCTCTTTGCGCCTCCTCTTACTAGTACATTCTTCTCTATGGATTTTTGGATATTTTAAAAGCAGTCTCCGTCCAAGAGCTTTATAACCCAATGCTTGTTTTATCTTACTCTTTCCTGTAAGCATGTTATTTTTACTGAAAAAAAGAGTAACGATAGCACTTATACTGATGAACTTTAGTATGTGGATGACTGTGAATCAATACTCTTAACATTTTGATAAAGAAATTAAAATTTTTATACTTACTCTAAAAATTCAATAAGGGTTTCAATTATAATGTTTCTCATAGTGTTCTTTATCTTTAAACACAAATTTTCCCCTTGTAAATATGGTATTACAAAATCACTAAAATTTGGAAGTGTTAGCTGGTTTGAGTCCATAGATGAAACTTCTGACACAATCTAAAAACATATGAAATACTCTTGTTAATTTTTGACGGTGATCAAGAAATTGAGTAATTTAAAAATCGATGCAAAAATACTAGTTATTTTAAAGAGATTTTAAAAGAAGTACTTATTTTATATTGTTACATACAGGGATATCTGGCTTATACAGCACCAATTCTGATAAATTGATAGCTTACCGAAAATCATTTTACTTTACTCACTCAAAAACTATATAGAACGTTACAACAGTAAAAATCAATAAATTAGTATCACACAAAGTTGAATAAACAAGAAAATAAAAAATGCATTTTATGTGCATTATAGTAACATATCTTATGGTTTATTGAAATTTTGTACAGTTTTTTTTTTTTTTTTTTTTTTTTTTTTTTTTTTTTTTTTTTTTTTTTTACAGTACAAAAAAAAAAAATAAATAAATAAATAATGGGTGGGATGTTTTCTTACTTTGTAGTTTAAGCCTTTAATATATATATATATATATATATATATATATATATATATATATATATATATATATATATATATATATATATATATATATATATATATATATATATATATATATATATATATATATATACTACAATGACAAGAGGCATACTAACAATTAATTACTCATTTTATATTTTTCAACTTAACTAAAACTTACATAAAAAAATACATTTAACTCACTTAACTTACAATAAAACAAAAGAGTATGAATTTAATATTACTAAAGTTTCAGTATCCTCTTTACAAATCAGGCACAAAGTTTGAAGAAGGTATAATTGCCATAAGTTTCTTGTCTACATTATACTTTAAGACACGGTCACTTAAATCAAGATCTTTCAATTTTATAACAAACATATTGTCTTGGATGTTTACAATATAGCCCATATATTTAGAGTCGAAATTATTACTAGTTTTTCTATAGAGTATATAATTATTATTATTTACACATAAAATCTTCACAATAAATCCAAATGTTGGGCACTTAGTATTATGTGGAAGGATTACTAATTCACCACATTTTAATTCCATATTGTCAATTTTCAAAAATGAAATTTCTTTCATAATACAGTTTTGATCAAAATACTGTAAATAGTCAATATTGCAGTCTTTAAGATTATATTTTATATTGGAATTGCTAAATTTTGATGTCCCATCACCATTGAAGAAATCTGAAGCAAAGTCTATTTGATAAACTTTTGATATTGACAGGGGTAAATTCTTAAAATTAAAATATCTTTTGCGTTTACAAATAAAGTGTTTCCCTTCCTGTCTTATACAAGAGTAATTTCTTCCTGGGCCAAAAGTTAGTAATTGATGTACTAAATGAACGAGCATATGGCTCTTGGGAGTTAGCTTTTCTTTTCCATACAATGAAATAAAATTTTTCTGATGCATGGTAACAAATTTTTTGGCTGCCAGTATAGAGGAATATGATGTTTTAGTAGCCCATACTATTCTTAAAATTGCTAATAAGTACTTATAACAATTTACATAAGCATTATTAGTATCTACATGGGAAATAAACAAAAGTATATGATTGGCAAAAACGAATGCAGATTTTGAAGTACATTTTAATTTAAAATCGCTAGAAAATGGTTTAGTATAATCAGAGGATATAATGGTATAATGATAAGAAAAGTCAGTCATAGTTTTATTTAACTTTTCTCGCTGTATCAAGCCACTCTTGCTAAGAGATGATAGCATTAGTTGTATTTCAGAAGGAATTAAACCTTCTAATAAAATATGCATTGGATCAAATAAGCAATTTTTTATAACTGAGAAGTATGGAATTTCAGATAATAATGATTTTCTATTTACTCCTGACCTTTTCGACAATTCTATGTAAATGTTGTCATTATCAAACAAGGCTTGTTCAATTTCATCGCATGTTTTTAAATATTGATCGTGACTTCTTAATTTACAAGATTCATGTCTAAATATCTTGCAATAATTATTGTACGGTTCCTCACAGACATGACAATTGATCAGAACAGATGGGCTAAAGCTTTCCTTAAAACTTGCAATCTGGTGTAAAGCTAAGGCATCTCCATGATATGCAATAAGATAGCCAAAGAAACGTTCTTCCGCTAAATATATTCCTTCATTCAATTTTTTAAAATCTTTGACAATGTAACTTAACATCATCTTTCTTTTATCAAAGTTCTTAAAGTCGTTCGAATGTGCAACACCAATGAAATAATTATGTTTAAGTTTACTTCGCTCTTGGGGAGGAACATTTAAAATTGAAATATATATTAAAGTTAATTTATGAACAGTTCTATTCTTTCCTAATGGGTTACAAATTTCTACATCATCAGTATATAGACTAAAAGCCAAGTTGTGTGTGGTGTCGTTTTTAAATTTGGGATGAGAACTGAAAGATGTTCCATGGCAAATATCTTTCATAATTCTATCTTCACATGATAAAATAAATGGAGTTTGAAAGTATTTTTTCATTTCTGGGTGTTTTACAAGTACCTGTAAAAGTCTAATTATCGATATCATATAGGCTTTGGATCCATCAGAAAAATCAACAGAAAAACTCTCAGGAAAAATATCAAGATTCTTAAAATACTTGTATCTCAAATGAGATGTAACAAATGGTGTGGCCGACTCTGTAAAATTATTAAATGTTTGAAAAATGTTATTTAAAGTACAATCATTTATTTTATCTTTACCCATCAATTTCAAACACAAATTTTCAATGGATTTCTTTTTCATATCATCATCAATAAACTCTTGGTTTTCATCATCACCTTGGCAAACCAAACTATAATTCTTATTTAGCAAGGCTTTAACTTCAATTTCACAAGGAGAGCATGAATGGAATTTTGCTTGCCAAAGGTTTGTGAAAAGAATTTTGCATCGTACACATTTTATTATACCTTTACAATGCATATTTTTGGCATGAAAAGTTTTCATATGTATATGAAGTTCTTGGTAGGATGTGATATCAATATCACATACGATACAAAAATATTTGGAATATCTAGCTTTTTTTCTCACCTGTTCTGATGATTCTAAGGTAGGCTCTGATATCTCTAAAGCAGACTCACTGAATTGATTTTCCGTGACAATATGTGAGGATTTGCACGCACCATGATTTGAGGAGCCTGGTAAATTTGAATTCATATTTACAGATACAGATGGAGTTCCTATGATATATATATATATATATATATATATATATATATATATATATATATATATATATATATATATATATATATATATATATATATATATATATATATATATATATATATATATATATATATATAGAGTACAAACCATTAATAATCCTGTCAAACCTCATATAGACTAGAATTAAAAATAACTGGAAAAATTCTATTCACACATAAAAATTTATGTAAATCTGTACTTCTCATTATTTGTCTATCACTTCAAATATCCAATTTTATGCTAACGATTCAGCCATTCAATAGTTTTCTAAATTTGGAATGTCCCAGTCAAACAACAATTAACAGATACTAGGACTGTGTTCTTGGGGTAACAATCACCGATTTAGTAAATTTAGTAATGTATGAAATGGAATTAAGAGAAAAAAAAAAAATAACCAAAATTTTAAATAGAAAAATTTAGGATTGCTGTAAGTTAGGAATACAAAAAATGAGGAAAGTTTACTACAAAAATTTGTTGCATATCAAATTAATAATTAACAATTTAAAAAAAAAAAATATTTAAACAAAATTTTTTAAATACAATTGAAATTATTTTTAAAATGAAAAAACTTGTTAATGTTAGAATTTACCATTCAATATCTCCTCCAATGAATTATTTTCTTGTCTGGGATTATCCATTATATTTGATGGATTCATAAGTACAGTCAACTCTGTATGAAGAAATGGTACATGACCACAATATGAGCATAGGATCCCACCAGCTTCAACCTCATATTCAGTGCAAGAGCACTCGTTGCATCTCCCCCTTTCAATTCCTCTTCTATCTTTCATATTATCTATATATATATATATATATATATATATATATATATATATATATATATATATATATATATATATATATATATATATATATATATATATATATATATATATATATATATATATTATATAAAAATTATCGATGAAGTTTTTTCATTTAGCTTTCTTTATTCAGAGTAATTTTACCTTTGCAATTATTATAAATTACTTGACTAACACTAATTTATTATTATTACTAATATTTATATATATATGGAAATATTAGATAAGACATATCAATATAAAAACAATTTCATTTTGCTTTCTTTATTCAGAGAAATTATACTTTTACAGTTTTATAAATGACTTGACTGACAATAAGTCATTCAATAATTTATTATTATTAATTTTAACTTAACAAATGCTTTGAACCGTTATTCTCTTCGTCCGACTTCAGTTAAATATTGACTACTGCTACAAGTAAATTTATCAAATTCTATTAAATTTATAAAGTTTTGGCTTTTTATTAACTTAAGAACATAAAAATAAAACCATAGTTAGATTTAGCAACAAAATTTATAAGGGTGAAAATTGTTAGCCTAACTCCTACTAATCCCATGTTTTTAAAAAAGGAGGGTTGAAGGTAATTCTGAATTCAGACAGTATCTTTTACTTTTATGGGATATACTGACAGATTTTAAAGGATATAACATTCTTATACCTTACTCTTTAAAAAATTTATAATAGATTCATAAATTTTTTTGATTAATTATATTTTACATGCATGAACAGATTTAAAATAGAATCAAAGATAATTTGAGAATTATATCCCAATACAGTTAACTTTCTAGGTTTTACCATTTTTGGAATTGGTATTTCAAAATTTGAATAGAATATTTCAATATTTTAAATGACTGCCAGTGTGGTTTTAGATAGGGAAGATCTATCATCTGATACGCTTTGTTGTAGTATAGTATTTTGGATTGCACAGTATATATAATATAGAATTTGTTAGTCAGAAGCTGAAACTGACAGAACATCAGTGATGTTGAAACCAAATCATACCAAATGCTCTTTTGACCAGGTATTCCTACTGTATTATATATATATATATATATATATATATATATATATATATATATATATATATATATATATATATATATATATATATATATATATATATATATATATATATAGGGATGGAGCGATACCAAGGCTTCCAAATTCACCGATACTGATACCTAAAAATATGCCGATACTTGCTGATACCGATACCTTACTCTATACAAAAATTTTTACCGGTACCGAGAGCCGATACCTAAAAATATGCCAATATCGATACTTCACCCCATCCCTATATATATATATATATATATATATATATATATATATATATATATATATATATATATATATATATATATATATATATATATATATATATATATATATATATAAGATTGAGAAAAGTACTAGTTTTTCAGTATCATTATATATTCCAGATACAACTTCTATAAAGATATCAAAGTCTGAGAACACTACGTCTGCAGACATTCAGGAGTGCAAGAATGTTGATGGAAGTTCCACTTCTGACTCCTCCAATATATCAGATGAATTATTTTTAAAATTAAATGTTCTGATTGGAAAGATGTCTGCAGACTCACATGCTAATCATCATGATATATAAGTATCACAAATTTTCGCATTATAAAAGCATGTCAATCTCCTTGGCAGTATATTCTGAGTTTCTGAAGGTTGATACTCATGAATGAAAAATTATTTTTGAATTGTAACCTTGGCTGGAAGGTGGTTATTTTTTTCACTGGATCCAACTCGATTATTTACAATTATGTGACATTGCCTTCACTTCATCCACACAAAACATTTGTTTAAGGTTCTTAATAATAATGCAAATGACAGACATGGATTGAGCACAAGCTAAATGTCTGTACCAAGAAACCAGTTATTTATACTGTGCACTTACAGGGAACTAATTATTCTTAAGGCTTAGTAGTAAAAATATTAGATCTAAATTAAAAAAATATATGGTTAATAAAATAATAAACTATTGATTTTTGCATTTACATCCCTAGTCTTAAAGCCCATATACCATCACTTATTTACAATAACAGGCATATGATATTTAGATACTAAGAATATAACATATCTTATTTTGGTCATAATGGACCACTTTATATCTTTAGTACACTTGGTATTATTACTGGTTCATTTTGGTAATTATGGACCATTTTAAACCTTTAGTAAACTTGGTAGAGTTACGGATTCATTTTTAAAAATTCCTTTAACTAGAAATAATAATTAAATTCGTAAATTATAGAACATAAATAACATACAGACTAGCTAAATATAATCTCCAAAACATTAGTAGCCTATCTGAAATCCATTTTAACTGATGTCTCTTTTGATGAGTAAAATTTTAAGGTTTTGGAGGAAAATCAAGGGGCTGGCTATATAATGTAAAAGATAGACCACAAGTTAAAAATGACAAGTGCCTAGAACCAAGGAATGATGTATCATATAATGATATCAATACCTTTTAATTTTTTCACTGAAGATAATTTAAATATTCAAATATTAAATATTCTTATTTATAAAATCAAAAATATTAAATCTTATTTATAAAATTAAAATGGACCATTATTATTAATGAGTGGATATCTTTCATATATATATATATATATATATATATATATATATATATATATATATATATATATATATATATATATATATATATATATATATATATATATATATATATATATATATATAGGGATAGAGTGAAGTATCGGTATCGGTAAGTATCGGCATATTTTTAGGTATCGGGTTACAGTACCAGGGAAATTTTTAGGTATCGGTATTGGTAAAAATTTTGGATAGGAATAATTCTGAATAATTTTATATAAAAAAGTATAAGGAAATATGCAAATTAATATTTTAAAATTGAAGGTGGTGAAAAATTGAAAAGAGTGGAAACCTGGCCACTGCATATTTAAAAATGACTATTCAGTAGTACTTTTTATAAATACAAATGGGTAAGACTAGTATATCTAGAACAAAATATGATTTTTTTTTTTTACAGAAATATTTGACAAAAATAGGACTGAAAATGAAGGGGAATAAATTTCATACAAATTTTTCGACACATTTAATTTGTCAAAATAACTTGATAACTGGCTGAAGATAGATAAATCATAGATATTTTGTTATTCTTGAACTTTTCATGTTGATTCCACCAAAAAAGTTGCATTTCTATGAATACCCATAATTATGAAACTTCAAAATTAAAATAAATTTTTTTTTGAGGACAACTTTTTCTTCCCATGAAATGTTTATGAAATTTTCTGTGGTTGTAAAGTTGAGCAATTCATTTTTTATTTAGAACAATATTTTGTATACCCAATGATTTTGATGCTGTACATGGAAATTTTTTAAACAAAATTGACATGCACAGTACCAAATGGTTGGGTATACAAACATTTTCCTATATAAAAAATGTGTAACCTGCCCAACTATATAACCTATGAAGTTTTTTTTTTTCATATCCAATCATTCTGTTAAGCATTGGAAAATTTTAACAGATTTTGTTTTTTTCCCCACATACAGCAACAAAATGGTTAAGTATTCAAAAAATCTTTGAATAAAAAATGTGTATCTCACCCAACTGTGTAACCTCTGTAAACAAATTTTTATATCCAATCATTTTAGTGCTATGAAGGGAAATTTTTTTAAAATTTTCTAATTCAGAGCAACAAAATAGTTGGGTATAAAAATTTTTTTCAGATGCACATTTTTTATTTAGTAAATTTCTTGGCATATTCAACCATTTTGGTACTGTAGGGAGAAAATTTTTTTAAACATTTTCTGTATACAGAGCATCAAAATCATTGTGTATACAAAGTATTAGCTATACTATGGTATTAGTCTAAAATAAAAAAATGTGCATCTCTCCCAACTATACAACCTCTGAAAATTTAAAAAAGAAAAGTTAGAGGAAAATATTTAATGGTTAGCTTTATCCCTTTCCAAAAATTAATATTTTCAAAACTTTAAAGAAAATTAATGGTACATTATTTTATTTTGCAAACACTTACCTTTCATATTTTCTGGTAAAAAAAAAGGGAATTTTTTTTTAATGTTACCATTTAAATTTATTTTATTCAAAACTTGGAAATATAATAAATACTAAAAGGGGTGTTTCAACTTAACTTTTGTGGCAATTTTAAATTAGCGACACTTTATGGTTTAAACATATACTATTCAAGGATGCAGCTTGCATGGACATCTGGGTCTCAAGATCTTTTGCTCGACCAATAGAACAATTTTTCCAAACACAAGCGATATCCTTTTCATGTCTAGATCCAGAGGCACTATTAAATGCAGTTTATAACGTACCCCACTAAAATATTACAACGGTTTATTGAAATCAAATTGTTTCATTTTAAAAATACTTACATACTTAAAATTTGGGCACTTTCCAAGTTTGCACAGAATTTAAACATAAACCACGATAAATAAATATATTCACAGTAATGACAAGAGACAATAATAGAAGACAACAAAACGCGCCAAAGTTCATAAATACAAATTATTGGAACGAATATACAAACAAATTCACTTTGGTAACCACGCAGACTAATAATGGGTAATCACACCTTTATAACTTAAAAAAATATAAACATATAAATAAAATTACCTAATTTTAGAAAATATATTATTTCTAAATTTAAATATATTTTAATCTCTTTAATTATGCTAAGAAATCTTAAGATTAATTAATTAAAAAGTAGGCTTTGCAAATTTCGCTCTTTTTTTTAAAACACTTTAATTGTAGTTAAGAATTAAGATCATCGAAAATACAGTATATTAAATTTTAAAATGACAAAACTTATAAAATATTTTATAATTATATATATATATATATATATATATATATATATATATATATATATATATATATATATATATATATATATATATATATATATATATATATATATATATATATATATATATATATATATATATATATATATATATATATATATATATATATATATATATAGGGCTATGCCCGTGAGCGGTGGTGATGTGTAAAAAATAAATAAATAAATAAATAAATATATGTTTCCTGCCGAATTTAATCTCAATTACTTTGAAGCGCATGTCTGTGCTCACTTACGACTTACGAAATTTGCGTTGGGTGGCACTTGTAGGATTGTTTTATTTTTTTTATTATTGCTTTAACACCCCCTTCTTGAATTTAGGGCTCTGCCTATGAGCTGTGGTGATATATATATATATATATATATATATATATATATATATATATATATATATATATATATATATATATATATATATATATATATATATATATATATATATATATATATATATATATATATATATATATATATATATATATATATATATATATATATATATATATATATATATATATATATATATATATATATATATATATATATATATATATGTGTGTGTGTGTGTGTGTGTGTAAATAGTAATGGCAAAGGCTAGGCTGTTCATTCAAAATTAGTGTGTTCATTGTGCGTTTATTCTGAACTTGTACGTTCAAAAGCTTTCGAACGGCATGAGCGTTCAATTATCGTACAAGGTACTTTCAAAATTAGCCCATCTTATTAATTTTTCCTATCATACGAAATCTAAGTCTAAACAGTACTTTTATTGTGCGTTCATTTACCAGGTGTGCTCTCAAATTTCGTTCAAAATGAACGCCCATTGAAAGATCATTTTTTAGAGTGTATATATATATATATATGTTGATTGAAGGTAAATAAAAACTGACATCATTATTTTATGACTCTCAACCAACTCAAAGAATCATATTTCATACAACCAATATAATTTCAATATCTCAAGAGGCTTCTTTCTCACAAGATCCTTTATAGTCTTTGTTGAAAACTCTCTCTCTCTCTAAACGTTTTGAATGACTAGTGCAAAGGCTTGGTAAATTGCCTCCTTTCAATTCTTGAAGTGTTTGTACGCTTCCTTCCTCGCTTTCTCTTGCTACTTTTTAATCAGTTTTGAAAATGTCCAGAAATAGATAGAGGCCGAAACGTAAACTTCTCCTTTTAATCTTTCTGTTCTAGTGGCTTTAAAATCTCTCTCTCCCTATATATATATATATATATATATATATATATATATATATATATATATATATATATATATATATATATATATATATATATATATATATATATATAGGGAATGTGCTATCCAGCCATTACCTTCATTGAAAGCCAGTGGATAACTCCTGACGAACTTACAAGAGTAGTTGGCTTCGTTTTCCAAGGTAAGAATTTTCTTTTCAAAGATTTTATGGAAATATTTTATAATAATTGTAAAGAAAACAAAAAGAAGTAGAAGAAATCCAAGATAGAGCCGAAGTTCATGCATAAAATGTGGCTGTCAGCCTCTGAGAATAATTACACAAATGCAGTATAGGCTTAGAATTAAAAATTAAAATTATTTATTTTAAATAATATTATGTTAAAAATAAATAAAAGCTAATAATTAATGGTCGGGGTTTCTAAAGTCTAACTTAAATAAATACACCGAAAATATATTTTAATGAGATTCTATACAGGCTAATAATGCTTAGGAAAAATGTATATATTAAAAATGAAGATTTTATACAGGCTAATAAAGCTTAGAATAAATGTGTAAATGTATATATTAAAAATGAAAAATGCCGATTTTAACAATTTTAAATAAAATTTAAATTAAATATAAATTATTCGAAGGTGTTTAAAATAATGAAAAGAAATTTAAATTAATTGTTTTATTACTAATAATATAATGTAATGGGTTAAAATAAATTAATTTAATAGAAGTATCACTCTAAAAACAGAAAGCAAAAAGAATTACATAAAGAAATTGAGATAATTCATTGAAAAAATCAAAAAAGTTATTCGAAATTTAAAATAAAATTGAGAAATAAAACCCGAGTCAAACATAAATTTAAAACAAATAAAAAAAAGTATTTAAATACCTGAAAAATAACAAAAGAGAAAAAAGAAAGAATAATATATAAAAACAAAAATGGAAAAATAGAACCTGAAACTAATGTGTCCATTATTTTCTCTATAGAGAAAACAAAAAATATTCAGATTAAAATCAAAATTCCGCCCTCAGGAAGGGTTATTAGCCCTGTCAGTAGATCCATTCGAGAATGAACCAAGGGTTTCACGGGCCGACGGCAAACATCCGCTGACTGGCCAGGCCTATCGCGGATGCCTATTTTGATCCCACTAGAGCAAGCACGCCGCTGGTGTACGTATTACGTATAAATGGGAGGAGCTAAGCGCAAAGAGAATTGCTCAAGTTTCTCTACTCCAACCATGACTCGAACCAGGGTTTCTGGCGTGCTAAGCGAATGTTCGATCAAAAAAATATTCATTAAGCCAAAAGCAAAATAGTGAAAGGAGTGAAAATCCACTCAAATAAGTTAAGAACTCATCTCTAAACCATACAACTTTTTTTAGATATAGTAAAAGAGATATAAAATTTTATGGAAGAAAAAATTGCTTTTAAACCAAGTCTAAGATATTTAAAAAAGCATAGAGAGTGTTTACTAAGAGATATTTTATCAATTTATATAAATAACGATCACAACGTATAGTAATAAACTAGTTAAAAGACAAATCTAGTAGTAAGACAAGTGACTATACCTAAAAAAATGTATAATAAATATCTAATGGTAATTTTCAGTGGAATTAAAAGATAAATAAGGTTAATTACACCCAAAACATAAATATAGAAAATAAGAAATAGCAAAGACCAATTTATTTTTTATGGACTATATTTATAAATTAGTTCAAGCTTGTGGATGAAGAAAAGACAACTATTTATAAGATAAATCGGATTTTTTTTTTTTTTTTTTTTTTTTTTTTTTTTTTTTTTTTATGAATTGAAAATCTAAATTTAATTTAAAAAAGGAAACTATTTTTAGAGAAGGTATAAAGTTAAAATATGATTTATATTTTGTGTAAAAAAAAAAAATAAAAAAAGTTTTTAAAAAAAAGTCCCATAAATGATTTTGGAATATAGTTTTCAACTATTAATAAAATTTAAAATTTAAAATTTAAATAATTAATAGTTGTCAACCTACCTTATTGACAATTGAATGACATATAAAAAGCATCACCTGCCCATCGTAACATAAATATCAAAACCAAAGAGAAAAACTTGTACAATAATATTAAGTGAAAAAATAGAATCCACACAGATAAGAAACATCATCAAGAATTTTTAATTAATTGCATTTTCTCACAATGTTTTCAATCATATAACAATAGTAATAATAATAATAATAATAATAATAATAATAATAATAATAATAATAATAATAATAATAATAATAATAATAATAATAATAATAATAATAATAATAATAATAATAATAATAATAATAATAATAATAATAATAATAATAATAATAATAATTAAATTTTCAATTTCCTCAATTTATTCAGTCGAAAGTAAATTACAAGTTTACAATATTTTAGTAGGTCCTAAAAATAATAGTAATAATAATAATAAAAATAATAATAATAATAATAATAATAATAATAATAATAATAATAATAATAATAATAACAATAATAAATTAATAATAAAGAATAAATAATAAATAACGATAAATAAATAATTATAAATAATTCTAAATAATAAATATTTCTATATAATTCTAAATAAATAATAAATAAATAAATAATAATAAATAATAATAATAATAAATAATAATAAATAATAACAATAATAATAAAAAAATAACAATAATTAATTAATAATATTATCATTATCATTATTATTATTGTTGCTGTTTTGTCGAAATAACAACATTATTTCTAAATAATTAGAGAGAAATGCGATGAAATTAATAACTGCACAATTATTTGCTATTCTTGTGAACATACTTCTAATTTTATTTTTTTTTAAAAATATTTTTTGTAACATCTTTGTCAGCCAACAGTTTAATGTCAACTCTTACTTTGATGTTGAGTGGGCACATTATAAGCCTATTGGGACTGGAATACGTCTTCTACATCAGTGGTTCTATCTTTTCCTTGTGTCTGGTATTATGGATATTTTTCTGGTTCGATACACCAAAGGTACAGTCGTGAACAGAAGTTCGTTCCTATTAGGCTGGAAATAAATATTTATATAAAATGGAAATCATGTCATAAAAGCTTTATTTTGAATAAAAAGAAAATAAAAACATTGAGCTGGGCTTAATTGAACTGTGATTGGCTGAATCGGAAATGATCCCTATTTTATATAAATATTTATTTCCAGCTTAATAGGAACGAACTTCTGTTCACGACTGTACATCCTCGAATTTCAGGTCAAGTAAATCATTTTAAAACTGAGGCTTTGAGAAAAAAAAATCATAAAAAAATGGTAATTTTTCAAATTCTTTATCAAAACTTTGATTTGTAACTTTCTTTTACTAAGAGTAAAATAAATTTTGAAGTGCTTAAATTCCATTTTAACTGGTTTTAATCTCATATATATTAAAATTTTGATGACAATTTTGGTGAAGTATCTTGACTATTTTACGAATTTTCAGCCTGACAATGTTCTATGGTTGAAAATGCTTCAGAGTCTTCCCATATGGTCAGCAAGCGTCGCATACGCTGGAAGTATGTGTGGTTTGAGTCTTCTTGTAACTCAACTTCCTATTCGTATTTCGCTTATTATGGGAGTTAATAGCAGGAAAGTAAGAAAGTTCAATAGGTTATTTAGAATTACTAAATAATATTTATAGCTTTAAAATATTTTCTGAGGCTTGATTGAAATTTTTTAAATATATTTACCGCAACAATAAAATATTATTTATTTATTTTTTAGTAATAATTAAAAAATGAGTAAAAAAAAATATGGATTTATAAGTTTTTTTTTTTAATTTCTTTTTTTCAGAACGGTATTCTTTTGTCTTTGCCGTTTATATGCGAATTTGTTGGTAGCATCGCTTCAAGTTGGTTGTTGTACTTTATCATTTATAAATGTCATTGGTGGATGAAAAAGTTGCTCAGAGTTTCTTCAACCATTGGTGTGTAAAAAATTTCGAATTTGCTTGTCAATTAAAACATGCAACTATGCCCGTTTTCAAAAATTAAGGTGATGTTTGTCCGAAGTTTAGAAATACTTTACCAAATTAAAATCAATACATGTTCTAGTTCTGATGGTACGCACTGTACAATTGTATGGAAATGTAGTAGTTCTATTGCAAATGTTTATGGAAATGTCGTAGGTCTATTGCAAATGTTTATGGAAATGTAGTAGTTCCATTGCAAATGTTTATGGAAATGTAGTAGTTCTATTGCAAATGTTTATGGAAATTTAGTAGTTCCATTGCAAGTGTTTATGGAAATGTAGTAGTTCTATTGCAAATGTTTATGGAAATGTAGTAGTTCCATTGCAAATGTTTATGGAAATGTAGTAGTTCCATTGCAAATGTTTATGGAAATGTAGTAGTTCCATTGCAAATGTTTATGGAAATGTAGTAGTTCCATTGCAAATGTTTATGGAAATGTAGTAGTTCTATTGCAAATGTTTATGGAAATGTAGTAGTTCCATTGCAAATGTTTATGGAAATGTAGTAGTTCTATTGCAAATGTTTATGGAAATTAGTAGTTCTATTGCAAATGTTTATGGAAATGTAGTAGTTCTATTGCAAATGTTTTGCACTTAAAGTATTTATCAAATATTTTTCAAATATCTTATTTATTTTGCCTTATCTGAAGACTCACGAATAGTATAAGTTGTGACCACATTTAAAAGAAACAGAAAATATTCAGAAAATTGTATTTAATTAGTTATTTAAAGAAGATAATTGCAATAAAAAAAGAAAACTTTCGTAATTAAAGTAGTTTATTACTGATTGTATTAACAAAACAAATCCAGGTGACATTAATTTTTTCGATTCCAATTAGAAATTTTATTAAATGCTTGTTGCTTAAGTTATTACTACATAGTATAAAAAAAGTCTTTAATTAATTATTTAAAAAATTGCTCACCAATGAAAAATACTTTGAAATACTGAATGACTACAAAAAAAAAAAGGAAGATGATGGTTAAAAGTAGAGTTCTTCAAGTTTTCTACAAGAACGTTATCATTCTTAATTTATATGAATAATTTGATGTGGCAATAAAATGTAAGGTCCAGAGTTGGATTGTGACATCAAACTGGCAATTTCCATTTAAAAATTTCAGATATCAATAAATATCAATAGTTTGGCATGAAGTAGAAAACTTTTTTTTTTTTTTTTTTTTTTTTTTTTTTTTTTTTTTTTTAAGTTCACTCTCACGGGCATTGCCCTATTCGAGGTTTGGCTTTAAAAGAAGCAAATAAAAATCAACAGTAAAAGTGTAAAACTCTTCATATTGGTAATTAAAAAAACTTACATGAACGGGAAATGACCCGAGTCTGTTAACAGAAAATAAGGTTTACATGTTGTCATTAGTAGTAATTTGAGAGGATCGATAAATGTTTTGAAACAAGAATTAGACCTAATGAAATTTGAAAATTTGGCCATAAAATTGTTAATAGAACAATCAAGTTTCTAAATGGTTGTGCAACCATTTTATATTATTAATTTTATATTAATAATAATAATGATAATGATAATGATAATAATAATAATAATAATAATAATAATAATAATAATAATAATAATAATAATAATAATAATTCAATTTTCAATTCCCATAGTATATTATTCGAAAGTAAATTACAAGTTTACAATATTATAGTAGATCCTAAAAATTATAGTAATAATAATAATAATAATAATAATAATAATAATAATAATAATAATAATAATAATAAAATAATAATAAATAATAATAATAATTATAAGCAAAATATAATTTATTACATAATATAAATTTCAGCAATGGCTGACATCATTAGAAATTTAGAAATGAAATGAAATTTCTAATATAAAAGTCGAATAATAATAAAGGCTTTTTCTAGTTGAAAACTTACCTTCCAACTTATAATAAAACCATTTTTCACATCAGTTCTTAATAATTAACAATCTTTATTATCAGTTTTTAATAATTAACAATAACTAAACGTATAAATTCATAGATGATAATTAAATCATTAATTTTATTCCTTTCTCTTTTCTTAACTGAATATTTAATAGCATTAGCAGGACTTGGTGTCTCATTTTTACTGGTAGGATACTTTGGATGCAGTCAGTGGTCAGTAATTTTCATCTTTACACTTGGAGAAGCATTGAATGGGTTTCCTACTTCAGGAAATCCTCGTAGCAACACCGATATCATTACTTCAAATGTTTCTGGGTGAGAAAGAACACACGCAAATGTATTCTGATTATTATATATATATATATATATATATATATATATATATATATATATATATATATATATATATATATATATATATATATATATATATATATATATATATATATATATATATATATATATATATATATATATATATATATATATATATATATATATATATATATATATATATATATATATATATATATATATATATATATATATATATATATATATATATATATATATATATATATATATATATATATATATATATATATATATATATATATATATATATATATATATATATACGACGGCGTACCCACCTTCTGGTGATAAGAGAGTTCCGGTGCAATTCCTAGATAGTACCTAGATAGTATTATTATAATTATTATTATTATATTATTATTATTATTATTATTATTATTATTATTATTATTATTATTATTATTATTATTATTATATTATTATTATTATTATTATTATTATTATTATTATTAATTATTATTAATTATTATTATTATTATTATTAGTAGTAGTAGTAGTAGTAGTGTAGTAGTAGTATCAATATTATTATTATTATTATTATTATTATTATTATTACATGCTTCTTACAATAATATCAATGTGATTTTGGTGGGTATCCTCCCATTCGAGGCAACGAAAAAGCAGGCAAAGGAAAAAAAAAGTTGCCTCATCAACCTCCTACTATTAAAAAGACTGGGATATCATCCTAGGGGAGATTTTACCCCCTTAATACTCTAAGGTTTTCATAATAAGCTCAAAAGCATCAAACCAACACTGAAAGCACGGAAATTGTCTTTTCACAGCAATCGACATCCAGCAAATGTATTTGGATCACCTTCGTATAGGTCACACTGTTGGCATATTATTTGCTATGATGACGGAAATATAAATATAAATGTTACATAGGGCAGGACATAGAGACAAACAGCTATTCTTACCTAGGCCTTTATTTACACGTATATCACATAGTATACAATTCGTGTTACAAAGCACGAGGTAGAATCGACAGAAATGAGAATGCAAATTTTATCACATGAGAACATAGTCTTTACTAGTATCAACAGTACATATATTTTAGGTTAACTCTAACACACACAATTTAACATATGTCATCTCAGAACCTGTGAACCACTATCATTTATGCTTATTTTTTATTATTTATTTACAGAACAAAACTTTTTTTATTCTCTTTATTGACTGCTTTTATTTTGAGCTTTTCAAGCAAAAAAATTGTTCTCCAATTTCAGTGAATCTGCAAATGGAGCAACAGCCCCATACATTGTTCTGTCATAGTTCGAAATTTAACAAGAAAGTCATTTGTTCTTTCCTCTTCAGATTTAAGATCTTCATCTATCAAATATTGTTGTAACGTTACCACCACTCTGTGAGTCTTTTACCTTACAGTCTAGGTCTGTAGGAGATGTCCCTGGTGTGGTTTATATATATATATATATATATATATATATATATATATATATATATATATATATATATATATATATATATATATATATATATATATATATATATATATATATATATATATATATATATATATAGGGCAACGCCAAAGGCAAGATAATTTTCACCAGAATTAATAAATTACCAAAAATCAAAGGTTATATCAAAGCCCGACATGTTCCGATAAATGACTTTTGAAGGTGTGCAAGACAAAAGAAGTTGGGAAAATAGTTCGAGGGAGTGTGTTTCAGGATTTGCCTGTACAGTACGTATAAGAATGAACATAGCGATTACGTCAGGGTTCAGAGAGTTTGACAGAGAAAGGATGAGATATTAAGAAAAGCTTGCTGCTTAAGTCATTCTCAATGGAGGAGGTGTGTGACTGAAGAGTTCAGAATAGGAGGGACCGTCGTAAAATTAATAAAATAGAGAGTGAAGCAATAATTCGAAGAGCAGGAAGAGCCTGGAGAGAATTAGTAAGAGCTAAAGAGTTGATAAGAGGAAAAGCCCTAGACTCTACCTTTATTCAGAACTGCATGAGTGGAACCAACCCAGATGTATGAGACATACTTCAGACAAATGCGAACAACACCCCTATAAAGAACAAGCAACTGGGGTGGAAGAAGAAGCTTTGAACAACTCGCAGAATGCTCAACCTCTTAGAAACTTCTTTAGAAAGAGAAGTAATGTGATCCTAAGAAAGATCAAAAGAAAGAGAAACAATAAGAATATTAAGAGCAAGAGAAGATTTTAGGTTGTTTGTTTTCGAAGATATTATAGTTGTGTGGAGTAAAAAAATCGAAGAAACTGGGTTTTTGAGGCATTGAAAATTACTATATTTTCTTTGCTTCATTTAAAAATTCGAGAAAGATCAGGTTACTTACCATAAGGTGTGTATTAATTATTTTATTAGAGTTTCAACAAAGAAAAATGATTAGAAGGGTGGAGTAGAATTTACCAGTACAATTAATCTTATTGTTCAGCTTAGAAAGAACAGAAATGACATCTTTGAAGAAATTAAAGTACTAGTCATTAAAGAGTTGGATAGTGTTGAAAAAGGAATAGCTCCTGAATCGTTTAAAGCGAATTATGGGCAAAGGTTTGAAAGAAGAATTCAGCTCTTGTAAAGGCAAATCGGCATTAGTACTAGTGGAGAGAAAGAGGAAGAAGCAAAAGTTGGAGTTTATATTTTTAGCAAACTAACAGAAAGGAAAGGACGTGAGGAAGAGGAACCAGAAAGATTATTGCATTTTCGGTGAAGAAATATGTTTTTGCTTTAGAGAGAACAGATTTTGCACGATTCCGAGAAGAAAAATAAGCTACATGTGTTCCTGGAGTTTGAATATATATATATATATATATATATATATATATATATATATATATATATATATATATATATATATATATATATATATATATATATATATATATATATATATATAATATATCTGTGTGTGTGTTTAGGTACAGCCTTGGGAATAAGTACATACGCATTTTTAAATTCAGTTATCATACCAGTTGTCATTGATGTTCTCAATCCTGGAGAAGTAAGTTCAACAAAATATTTAATTAAAATTATCAAAATAGAGAATGTTATCGTCTATTAACACTACAGTAATTTGTGTTTGCACCCAGAATATTGAAAAGGTTTACTTGTTTTCTGGGTTGAAGTTCATTCAAACTCCCAAAATAATCATTTTCGAAATATTTTTAAAGAATATAAAAACCGATTTTTCTTTTTTTTGTTTGTTTAATTTGCAAATTCTAATATAGGTTTACCTATTTCTAAAAAACATATAAACTAAAAGAATATTCAATCAAATCTCTTCAAACTGATAATGAAGACTAGCTTTATTAACCCTTTATTGAAATTAGACTGTAATAAACTGTTGCTTTAATAATCCTAAATTTAAAATTTGACTCAAAATATATTCAAACACTTATTCTGATTTTTTAGACCATCAGGGAATGGAGGATAGTCTTCTGGCTTCTTTACACAAACTATATTGGCACAGCATTATTTTACAAGATCTTTGTATCGACTGAACTGCAGCCTTGTCATTATAAGAATAAACAAGCTGATGAAAACCCAGAGGAAGTAGAAGAAAAATTGAAAAATTGGACTTAAAGTGATCACTTAAGTCATCAACGAAGAGAGCAGTTAAATTTCTTCGGAGATGATAACATCGGGGAAAAAAATTTCTATATTTTTGTATTCAATTAGTTTTAACACAGAATAATAGGTAATTTGTGTGCTCTGGGCATGAATTTTCACTCGGTTTTGCACTCTATCAGGTCCTGATTTTGCTCAACATCCTCCTCCTTCATCATATTCATAAAAAAAGTTTTTTCTCAATACTCTCAAAGTCTTTTTGCAGTTACACATATGCAACTAGGTAATTATCTAGATATTTGAACCTATTGTTTTAGTATTGTTATATTGTCTCTATTTATTTGCAACTCCCTAAAAATATTTTTACTAGTATCATTTTTACCCATTTTTAATATTATTAACGTAAGTAATAAATCTCATAGGATTCTTGAAATTTCTAGAGGGTTCCTGTTTTCTGTAAAATATTCAAGAACGACAACTAAAATATATAATAGCGACTCGTTTTCGGAGTTTATCAGCCAAATATCAATCAGTTAATCAGTTAGTCAATCTCAGTCTTTACTTACTGTCGGAGGAAAAATGTAATTAATTCACCTTTAGTGAGCTAAGATCAAATCATATTTCCTCCTCGGTATATCACCAAGTTTAAGTTATGAAAATAATCAAGACGGGAAAATTTGACGGTCCACGAATAAAGAACGTTAATTAAATACAACAATTTTCCTACTGTCATGAATTATCGGGAGAAAAATGCATGGTTCTCATTTGTTGTCTTAGTAGAAAACTTTTTGGGCAATTATGGGGCAGAAGACTATGAAGAAATGGTAAAAAAAATATTTGAAAGACTACAAAGAGTTAGGTTGCAATATGAGAGTAAAAATGTATTTTTATCTTGACCAATTTCCTAGTAATTTAGATGATGTAAGTGACGAACAAGAGGAGAGATTCCACCAAGATATCAAAATTATGGAGGAACGGTACCAAGGGCCATGGGATTCCCACATGATGGCTTTTTACTGCTAGTGATTGAAAAAAGATGTGCCATCAACAAACAAATACGCTGAAAAGTCTTATAAAGGAAATTTTTGCCGCAGTGAAAGTATATATTTTTTTTAAAAGTTATTTCTATCGTTATTATGTCATTATTCTGTAGTGGAAACTGTTTGTATTCATAAAACCTGAAAATATTTCTTAACACAGGACATTTTTTTCCTAATTTGAAAAATCATGAAAATGGTCCATAGGCTGTTGACATGAATCAGAACCTGGCAGAGCCAATCGAATTGAAATTCTTATTCAACGTACTCAAATTCACTCATGTTTCAGGTATCATTCAATAAAATACATATTCCCCAGTGTAATTGTTTGATTGTTTCTGGAATTAGCTTTCAGACAATAGCAAGAAGATTTTTTTTCCATTTCCTCTTTTCCAATTATTTTCTCGGTGAACGAGTTGTCCTTTAATTTATTTGTGCTTAATAATTTAAAGACCTCTTACACTTAGCAAATAAACTTTTACACTCACTACGTTTACTTACCTTTTAAATGGGTTTGTATGATTACGCTGCAGCAAATAGTTGAACAGGATACATCTCATTACACAACGAGATAGATTTTAGGGGTAAAGTAGTATTATTCTGAGATTTTAAAGAATCATTTCATTTATTAGGGTAGGATACAAATTTTTTTTTTTAATTAATTTTTGACCGATTTTTTATGAAATCTGCTGAAGGGTATTTGCATTGCAACGCACTGAAAAAAAGTCGATTTCTAACGTTACTCTGTATAATGGTTTGAAAGTTTTTTGGAAAATTTACACTTGAAAAAAGTGAATAGCGAGGAAAAACTACTGGTCGAAATCACATGAAAATTGAACTTTATATTCACAAATGTATTAGCTACAAACGTAATGATACGATTTTTGATATCTCTTAAGAAAAAAAAAGTTTTTTTCCATTTTCTGATCAACTGTTAAAAAATTTTGCGAAAATTTACCTCCCGGACAAAAGAGTTAAAAAA
>SEYY01010664.1:0-5000 GCA_009176605.1 Armadillidium nasatum
CATGTTGGTTGAATTATCTCCGTTTTATCCCACAATTTGGAGAATAGTGACGTCATTATTTCAGAATGACGTCGAATAAATTTTGGACAATGACGTCATAAAGGAGAATCGGCCATCCAAATTATTATTATTATTATTATTATTATTATTAATAATTACAGATTTTTTATTTATTTTTTTAAAATTTTTTTTCAGTCTGTTTGGAATATTTTTAAATATTTTATGTATAATTTTAGTTGATTTTTAAATTTTTTTTTTTTTAAATAAAATAGTCGGAAATTTTTTAAAGTTATTTCATCAACTTGTCTATCTCAAATGATTGCAGAAATGGATAAAATTAACTGACATATATTTAAAAAAATAAATAAATAAATAAAAAATAAAAATATTTAAACAAACTTTATTGCAGATATTTTACATATATTTGGCTAAATATACGAAAAAAAGAAACTAAACAAATATAATAATAATGATAATATCCAAAATTAAATATATATATATATATATATATATATATATATATATATATATATATATATATATATATATATATATATATATATATATATATATATATATATATATATATATATATATATATATATATAATAATATATATAAAATATATATATATATATATATATATATATATATATATATATATATATATATATATATATATATATATATATATATATATATATATATATATATATATATATATATATATATATATATATATATATTAGGAAAGAGAGAGAGAGAGAGAGAGGTTATAAATATTGGAGATATTACATTTTTATTTATAAAACAAGAGTCTAAATCCTCTAACAATTTTGTTCCCTTATTTGAAATATTATATAAATTAGTTTTGTTTTAATTTTAAAGCTTCATTCATTCAGGATTTGTAAATATTATTTTCTTTTGTTCTTGTGGAGAAATTAAAAGTTTATTATTTGGTTTTTGGTTTGTAAACCAAATGGGAGTTTTACTCTAATTTTTGGGATTTAACGTATTATGATTTGGGTTTTTTGATGAATTGGAATAAAGGCTTGGGATTTATTTTGTTTTTTTTTATTATGTCTTATTTTTAATTACAGGTTGGGTCTTTCTCCTGTTTGTTTAGCAAGAAGAGCTTTGGGTTACATTACTCCATCCGAAGATTTGCCTTCACCAGGTTCTTTCTTGTCTTCTGAATCTCATAGTGGGACGCTGCAGGTGAAAATAGCCAAAGTACATGGGAAGGTGAGGGCATAATTTTGGATTTGGAAGATTTAGTGTCTGTTAAATAAGAAAGAAACTGTTTTTGCTCATTAATATTATTTCCTTTTTTTTTTTTCATGTATAAATATCCCTTTCTTGTAAAGGGCTCTGCCCGTGAGTGGTGATGAATTGTTGAAAATAAATAAATAAATAAATAAAATATTTTGTGCTTTCCGTATAATTCACATGAATGAAATTTGACCTTTTCATAAATATTTATAAATAGAAAAGGAACAAATATCCTTCTTATTCTTTTTATGACCATTGATTTGTCCATTTATTTATTAATTTATGAAGTCTTTAGGATTTTATTCTATTTTCGTAGTTTTTTTCATTTTCTCTTTTGTTGAAATACTACAGAGTCGATCCTATAATTTTGGCTTGCTTTATTTTTTTTTTTAATCGAGATTAGTAAGTGTTAGGCCTCTTTAGGCATAAGAACACTCTTCCAAATTACCTCCTATATTTGCAGCTTCTAAAAGTGTTATTCCAATAAGTGTAACTTGAATTTAATTTTGTGTTTTACCTTTGATTGCAAAGATGGAAGGATATAAATTTTAGCTTTAAAGGAATTAGGTGTTATTTGTTCTTTATGTTAATATGAATTAAAAATAGAGTGAACAATATAAAATTGGAATTAGATTGTACAGAAATGAATTAAAATTAGACAGCTCAAAATAAAATGAGTGTACTAAGAAAGAACAAAATAAAATTAGAATTAGACTGTACAAAAAAAGTAGAATCAGACCGTACAAAATTAAATTAAAGTGTACAAAAAAGATCAGAATAAAATTAGAATTAGACTGTACAAAAAAAGTAGAATCAGACCGTACAAAATTAAATTAAAGTGTACAAAAAAGATCAGAATAAAATTAGAATTAGACTGTACAAAAAAATTAGAATCCGTCCTTACAAACTTATATTAAAGTGTACAAAAAAGAAGAAAATAAAATTAAAATTAGAACCAGACCGTACAAAAAGAATAAGATTTTACAAGAAAGAAATTCTCTTGATTCCTGGTTTTAATTGCCTCATGTTTTGCACTTTCTCATAAAAGGTTTTCATATTGCCTATAAAATTCCTTTGAAATTGTTGTGATTAATTTGTACTAAGACCTCCCTCCTTCCCGCAGTATACTAGCGACAGTTTTGTATGGAATTCTTCCCATATGTGTTCGGATTATCAGAAATTTATTTAAAAAAAAAAAAAAAAAATTTTTTTTAAATTTGAGAACAATGCTCTTTTTATTTTAATTTATATATATATATTAAATAAATCTTTTTCTATTTTTTTAAATACCGGACGAGTTTCACACGCAAAAATCGTTAGCGTACAGCTAGACTTAATAAGATAATAATTCCCATTTTAAAATTGTCTTTTTTTTAAGGTATTAATAATTTAATAATTAAAATTAATTAATATTAATAATAATTAACAAACCATTGAAATTTTCTCCGAAAAAGGCAGAAAATTTCAATGGTTTATTAAATTATTTAATATTTTAATTTTTTTTAATTTTTTTATTTTTTAAGAAATGGTTTAATCTTTTATATTAGGATTGATATTTTTTTTTATATATCCAATTAGACTTACTTGTTATAACTCATTTAAAACAAATGAAGGTGTTAATTTTGTAGTCAAAATTAATTGAATAACGTGTAATAGGACATTAAAATATGTATTTTCTATAACATCAGAATTCGTTGAATTTAATATTACTATTTTCTTTTGAAGTTCCTTTAGTGTATAAACTTATTCATTTATTTGTAATTATTGGAACCTTTTAAATAACAAACTTCAATTTATATATATTTAAAGTACTTTTAATTTAGCATTAAATAGTAAATTTTTTTTTATTATTATATCAACTTATTAATTTATTTGTAATTATTGGAACCTTTTAAATAATAAAGTTAAATTTATATATATTTAAAGTACTTTTAATTAAATGGTAATTTTTTTTATTATTATTATTATTATTAGCGTGCTACTGATCGTTCTTGGAAAACTGTTTGGGTTGTGATTAGAGGTCGCGCCCTCTTTCTCTATAAGGACAAATCTCACGCAGTTCAAGTAAGTAAACTAATTTTTTGTATTTATTAAAGGGAATAAAATAACTTGAAAATGTATTCATGAAGTGTTCTCTCCACCTCTTCAAAATTTATTTAAAATGGTTTTACCTTTATCCGAAGTTCGTATCTACTCACGTTAATGGTTCTACCTTTATCCGAAGTTCGGATCTACTATAATGGTTCTACCTTTATCCGAAGTTCGTATCTACTCACGAAGAAGAAAACGATTCTTTGAAAGATTTTGAATCTATTTAACCTTTCAAAGAGTCACGTTTTTCATTCATACGTTCGAAGCGTAATATACTTTTGTGTTTGGAGAGCATCACCAGCTCTCGGAGCGTGTGGTTCACTCGCTCTGAACTGGTGGCCTGAAGGGCAGTATTTTGAGGCAGCATATCCGCTTTCAGAAACAGAAACAAAAAAAACTTGTATTACTCTGTTACCCGACTCTCCTAAAATGAAAATTTTGATTGAAAATGTGTATTTTTTAAGTGCGTATTTAATTTACCATTTCATAGTTAATTTTATTTTTTTAAAGCTTTTTTCTCCTTTAGATAATTTATTATACTTTATAAGATGAATTATTTTGCGTAAATAATTTATCGTGTTGTGTATTTCATAATTGGAAAAGTTTATTTAAACCATTCGAAACCCCTTTTTTGTTTCCTTCTTGAATATGAACCCAACCCGTCAGCCCGTAAGTGATGTTTAACCTGTTAAACAGAAGAAAATGTTAACCTTATTGGTGATGGTGAAATCAGACAGAGAATTAAATGTAATTAGGAAAAGTGATGTAATTGCTAATATTTTTTTTTTTGTTAAATGTTTATTTTTTCATGGGATTAAAAATGAGCTAAAGATTTTTTTTATTTATCTGCAATTTTTACTTAAAGAAATTTAAATGTAGGCTTAAGTTAATCGTAACGATCTCCAGATTTACACTTTAAACTTCAGCAATTTTTTTTTTTATTTTTTATTAGGATTGTATTGTATTATTATCTAAAGCTTATTTTTTTTAAATTAAAATTTAAATTTAATTAATTAGCAATCTCCAGTATATTTACAAATACAGCTCAGATTTTTTTTTTTAATTGTTTAATTAAAATTAAGCAACGACATTTTCAAGTTGGATATTTACATCGATTTTCAGTAGGATATTTAGATGTCATACAAAGGTGTTCAATTGAGCATTTTCACAATAAGTGTTTTAAGAACCATGTCTGAAAATATTTTTTCCTCTTGTTGTAAGTTATTTCTCTGCCATCATAATTATCCATTACTCAAAAAAAAGCTGATGAAACAGTAATAGTTTTGGATATCTTTTCGTAGGAAGCATGTGAAAGGATGTGGAAAATAATGAATTCAAAAGAACTTAGGTTTGTAGAGAGTCGATGATAAAAACTCCCGAAGAGGTCGATAAAGCTTATCTTCAGGTTGAAAATCACTTGGAAATCAAATAGAAATTTCTGTTTATTGTTAATGAGCATATTAGCATTACATCTTTGCTGAATTATTAAATTTTACTAAATTAAATGAACTTAACTGTTTATGCAAAAGAAAGAGTCGTATACTTGTAAAATTTCAAAGAAAACAAAGAGCTAAGAGCATATTACGGATTAAACTTGAAATATCGGATAATTGATGAACTATCGATAAAAATGAAGT
>SEYY01010665.1:0-29152 GCA_009176605.1 Armadillidium nasatum
GAATCTCAGGATCTAAAGATAGATTCTAAAATGTTACAAGCAATCTTAACACAGAATAATGAAATGATGAGATCAATGTCCACTCTTATTCAAACACTGTCAATATCTAAAACTACCAAAGTAATACCCCAGGTAAATATCAACAAAATGGAGGAGAGACATTATATCAGTTTCTAGAAAGATTTGAAAACTATTGTACAAAGTCATTCCCTGGTTCTTCAGAGGGAATGTTGCCTCTTTTGGGATCATATTTAGAAGGACCTGTATTAAAGGTTTACCAGACAGTGGTAAAAGGAACATATGATTATGAGGAGGCGAAAAAGTAAACTGCTTCAGTGGTATCGTGAAGAAGTAGTTAAAGACAAGAAAAGAGAAGTTGAAAAGTTTATGGAAGCTACCATGGAAAAGAATGAGACAGCATCAGTTTATGCTTTAAGACTTGAAGGATTGGCAAGAAGAGCATTTCCAGGAGTGGATGTACAGACTATGCCACTAGTACGAAAAAGGTTTCTAGATAGTCTGTCTCATCAAATTAAGCAACAGGTAGAATCCACATTGACAACAGTGGAAACTACTTTTGGAATGCAGGTTTCTTGGGATCGACTGGTTGCAATTGTTGACGCTAACATACAAGGTAGTGTTCCAAAAAGAAAATAATAATGAAAAGTCCCAGAAGAGGTTATTGATTTGACCTCTAGTACACCAATAAATAGAGTAACAACTGCCGGTTCAGGAAATTGTTGTTGTGGCAATTCAATTTATTATCATTCCATTGCTCCAGGAGAAGCAGGTCCCATGGGACCAAGAGGAAATAATGGTCAGAACATAAGAAACTCAAATAAGGGGGCAATACCAAAAACTCAAAACCAAAAATTTCCTAGACGAGAATGGACCCCAAGTTCCTATGGTAAGAAAAATGAGAAGCCAGAGGAAGGTCAAATGATTATATGTGGATTTTGTAAGAAGAGAGGACATTCAATGGAGAAATGTCGAGCTAGACCTTTTTGCCAATTTTGTGGCAAAAGGGGACATGTGTTTGATGACTGTTTTATAGCCAAAAACCAGTGTTTATTTTGTAAGCAAAAAGGGCATTTGGTTCAAAACTGTCCTACTAAAAACAATTTTCGCCTAAACTGTCCTCTTTGTAAAGGTGAACATCTAGGCAAGGACTGTACCACATTGAAGGAAAACTAGATTGCTCTGATGTGGAAGACCTCACATCAGAGCCTGATAATATGCAAAATAATGAAGTCACATATGACTTTACCAATCTTGGAAGGTCTCAAGAGAATAAATTTACTATTGCTACCACTGAATTAGAAATACCAGAAGTAGTTAATTTGGAAGATGGTGAGGAGAATGAAGAATTGATAGTGAATGATAATGGTCAAGATATCATAAAATTGGGTGTGACAAAAGACACCATAGATGCTTTAATCATACAAGTGGGTATTAAAGATTATTTACAAGCAACAAACTGTAACTTCACAGCTTTTGTAGATACTGGTGCTAGTGTTAGTTTGCTGTCCTACAGCTGTTACCAAAAATTAAATCCTCAAAAATATACAAATTGGAAGAAACTCCATATAGAAGAGTATCAGGAATTGGACAGGTAACCTTTCCAGTTATGGGAGGAGTCACCCTTGTCTTAGAATTATCCTCCTCCTATGCATTACAGCCACATAGACTTATAGTAATCCCAGATGGAATTACAGAGTATGATATAATAATTGGTCATGATATCTTACGAAAAGAGCATTTACTACCAGATCCTCATGAAGGTGAATTAGTATGTCGAAAAGGGAATAAGGTAATGACTGTATCTACAGACATTAGAAAAATTAGCCTTCCCACATACTATTGTACATTATTTGAGAATGTTGTGCTACCCCCTAACAACAGCACAGCTCTAGAAGTAAGTATCAATTCATTAATGGAACAACCAGGGAAATTGGTTGTAATTGGAGGGTGATGAAAAGGACAAAGTTGAAGTTATTCCATCTATATTAAATGTTATTGGAAACAAGGCTGTGATAATTGTTAATAATAGGTCAGATAATGTTCGAAAACTAAAAAAGGGTCAGCAGTTAGGTAGAATACACATTATTAATGATGAAGAATCAATAATCAATATGGTTGAACTGTCCAACCAAGAAGTGAGTGAAAAGAAAGAGTGGACCTTAGAGACATTACATGAAGCTTTTCGCTTAAGTGAATCTGATATAACAGCCCAAGAAAGAAATCAAGTCTTGACATTATTGTCTAACTATCACTCAGTTTTGAGTTTGAATGATTCAGATGTCGGATGTACTTCTATAATAAAACATAAGATTGAGACAACTACAGAGGACCCTGTGCAGGTTCCTGTTCGAAGGTTTCAAGGTCCAGTATTAAAAGAAATTGAAGAAAGTTGTAAACGATTGGAAGAAGATGGAATTATCAGGAGGAGTAAATCTCCTTATTCTGCACCCGTGGTGCCAATACGAAAACCAGATGGTACCATAAGACTTTGTATTGATTACCGTTCTTTAAATAAAATAACAAAGGGTGATAGTTTCCCAATACCTAACTTGATAGATATGCTATTTAGCCTTCAAGGGATGAAGTACTTCACGACCATTGATTTGGTCAGAGGCTATTATCAAGTGGAGATGGAGGAGTCCAGTATTGAAAAGACAGCATTCACAACACCTTTGTCACATTGGGAGTTTCTGCGCATGCCATTTGGCGTGAAAAATGGGCCAGCCACCTTTCAACGTGGAATGCGCATGGCTCTTTCTCATATACCATGGACAGAAGTAATGGTATACCTGGATGATGTGTTAATAATAAGTAAAACTTTCGAAAAACATTTAGAAATTTTGGAAAAGGTCTTAAAAGCATTTTTAGAAACTGGATTTAAAATTAAACCAGCAAAAACCTTTCTGTTGAGAAAGCAAGTGCAATACTTGGGTCACCAGGTTTCAGAGGAGGGAATGATCCCTTTGCAGAAGAATTTAGAAGGTATTATGGACTTTCCCAGCTCCCACAACAGTTCGTAAAGTAAGACAATTTTTAGGGATGGTAAATTTTTACCGACGACATATCCCTAGGTGTTCCGAAATAGCAAAACCCTTTTTTGAACTCCTAAACCAGAAAAAAAATGGACATCTCATTGTCAAATGGCATTTGAGGAACTTAAGAGGGCATTGGTGGATCCCTTATTAACTTAAGAGGGCATTGGTAGATCCCTTATTATTATCATATCCAGACAGATCATCTGACGCTTCACCATTGTTATTGCATGTAGATGCATCAAATATAGGGGCAGGAGCTTGCTTGTCCCAAAACCAACTGGGAGAGAATGAACCCACAGTTTATACATCTACCACTTTTTCCAGGGCTGAACAGAAATATAGCACCACAGAAAAGGAAGTGGCTGTCATAAGATGGGCTGTGAGGTCTTTGAAACCATTCCTTTATGGAATCAAGGTCCTCATACACACTGATCATCAGCCTTTATTATTCTTAAACAATATGACATTGGTAAATCAGCGAGTAGCCCGAACGTTAGAAGAAATTAATGATATTGACTATGAATTAGTATATATACCTGGCAAAGAGAATATAGTGGCAGATGCCCTTTCTCGTTCACCGGTACCTGTTAATAATAGCTCCGAAATCAAGGATTCAGTTTTGAATCAAATTCCTGTTGGTTGCGTAGAAGTGAAAATGCCAGGTGGAGGAGATTCTCTGTTTCAATGTTTTTCAGTTTTTCTTTATGGAAATCCTGACCAGCATTTAAACATTCGAGAGACTGTGGCACGGGAATTATTAGAAAATCGGAGGAGGTACAATCTGCCCACAGGTAAAAACCACCGTACTCTTACCAAACAGTTGCAACTTCTTAGATATCCTGGGCAGTTACCAATTGTCCAAGCAATAGAGGCTTTCAGTCATCTGCACAAAGTAAGAGTCCAGGTGTATTATGGAAATAGCAAACCTCTACAATTTGGAGATCTCGAGTTGACTGATACTTGCTTGTTATTGTGCCTTGGGGGAGTACACTATAATTTATTATCAAGGATAGGAACTCAAGAAAAACAACCCCAGGCCAAAATTGTTACAGTAAATGAGGAATTTGAAGAATATCAGTTGTTGAATGAATCATTGGAAGATTCAACTTCAATTGAACCAGAGATGATAAGCAATAAAAGTAACCAGATGGAATCTGGTGGGGAGGTATTAGTGGCTAAAGTCTATCAATTGGTTTTAGAGCATGAAGATCCAATTTTGGATGTCATCGCTTTAACACCGGAGGAAGTACATAGTTACCAGAAACAAGATCCTGTCCTTAAACAATTATATAGGGCCATAAAACATAAAAGACGTTGGGATGGCTCCCTTAAGAAATTTATCAGGTTTAAGAAATATATTTTCATAAAAGACAAAATGCTTTGTAAAATCAATAAGTATCATGAAACCACCTACATTGTCCCTTTTCCAGTCTTCACAGACCTAGCTATTATGGCCCACGTGAATTTTGCACACATAGGGAAGAGTAAGTTGATTTCATTAGGTGAATAGACATGTGTGGCATCCTAAAGGTTATGATATCTGTTATGATATAACCACATCTTGTTATAAATGCCAAGCCTCCAAAACATCCAACACTATTTATACACCTCCTACTATTAAAATCAGTACTGATTTCCCTTTTGAATTGGTTGCCATGGACCTGTTGCAGCTACCAAAGACCAAACAAGGTAATAATTATGCTCTGGTCATGGTGGATCATCATACAAAATGGATTGCGGCTGTTCCAATTAAAAATAAGCAATCTCTAATCTCTAACAATCACAAATACTTTCCAACAGTTAATGCTTCCTTATCTTCCTAACATACCAGAAAGATTATTAACTGACAATGGCCGAGAATTTGTTGGGCCAGAATTTGAAGAGATGTTACAGTTAAACAATATAAAGCATATCCTTTCCACTCCTTATACACCTTCATCCAATGGTGCTGTGGAGAGAATAAATAGGACCATTATACAATATTTAAGAATGTCTATCACAGATTATACAATGTGGGATACAGAGCTGCCTAGAATTGTTATGATCTATAATCATACAGAGCATTCCCAGTTGGGATTGTCACCATGTGAGTATATCCTAAAAGAACAACATACCCCACATTTGGGGCTATCCTGGAAGAAAAAGGATTTGTTTTGGCAGCCTGGGCATGCCCATTTTCAGCCTTATAATATCCACCAAACAGTGGGTTTGAAAATACATTTACCTGGAGATTTGGTTACAAATAAATTTAAACCCAGGTATCATGGACCATACAAAATTATACAGGTAAATGATAATCAAGTCACATATATAATAGAATCAGAAGAAGGAAAACAATTTAAGGTCCATCACAGACAATTAAGGAGATGGATATTACCACCACACTATTTGGAAAACAATCATCTTTTCCAAAAGTGGATTATGGATTTGGTTGATCCAGAACCAGAGCCAGAATTGGATATAAATGATATAAATGAACCAAAAGATGTCCCGGATCCAGAAGTGGATTTTCGAGAGTATGAGGTGGCCATGCCTGACTTGGAACCAGATGATCCTGACTTTGAAGGTTTTGAAGTAACTGTAGAAACTCAGAAAAAATGTGAACAGTTGCTCCAGCAGATGAAAGCGAATGTGAAACTTTTTCAGGATGTAGTACTTCCTGTATTGGATTCACCTTCCTGTAGTTTCATTGTTGAAAATAACACTGAAGGATCACCAATAACAATCAGACAAACACCAAATACAGATGAGACCAGTAATTTTAACTCCATCCCCAAGGTTGATGGAGTTTCTAATGGACCATTATCAAAAGAGTAAAAGTGCTTTGCGAACTTACAAACTCGCTAAAGAACCATCTAACCAAATTAGTATAATTAGTTCTAGTGAGAATATGGATCAGTCAATAGGAGGAAGCAAACCTACATAAAGATTTAGAGAGCATAAAAAGAAGAATTTCATGGAGTTTTCCGCAACTGACTAAAGAGACTCAAACCATTGAGTCTGACTTTTTAGGTTTCGAAAATCTGAATGATACAGATTTGAATGATAAAGAGGAAGGAGACATAGATGATAGAAACCAGTTTCCAGAGGGAGACTTGGATTTTTCTGGATTTCAAGAGGAGTTGAAGGAGAAGGAGAAATCGAGGTTGCAAAAATTGAATGGGAAGCCCCACACAAGGTCCCAGGGAAGTTGTATAGATCCTTCCTCTAGTACAGCCATGTATATTGGAAAGAAAAAGAAAGCAATAATAGCGAGCATTAAGTATGAACGTGAATATAGTATTAGGCTCAATTATATAAATAATTCCGATCCAAAAAAAAAAAAAAAAAAAAAAAAATTTATACAAAAGAAAAATATATATTTTTATGTCAATAGTAATAGTTTTATTGTCTTTTTTTCAGATGTTAGTTTTGGGTCATTCATGGGTGGCGGAAATGGAAAGAGAACATAATCCTGAGTATTTTCCAAATATGGAAGTGGTATATGCTCCATATCCAGGGGCAAATTTAAGGAAATTAACCCGAAACCTAGTCAATCATTTAAATGAGAGTTTTACCCATATGGTGGTATTTACATTAATAACAGAAGCTTGTAATAAAGTGGATTTAGGAGAAGGAGGAGAAGGAAGATGGAAAAGAAAATATGAGGTGGTGGAACCAAATGAAAATTTTGATACTACAGATTTGCTAGTAGGTTTAGAGGATGAGGATGCTTGCAGGCTTAGATGTCCCAATCTAAAAATATGGTTAATGATTCCACCATACCTTGACTTGATTTATTATAACCAAAGAAAATTATTCAATTTCCCACTGGCTATTAAAATCAAGAATATTATGAGGAAGAGAGATTCCAAAATCATGTGATTGCACGCAAAAATGGTAGATCTTTACCATTAAGTTAAAAGCTTTTAGATACCAAGGCCCATCTGCAAATTCGTACCCTGTAATGTTTGTAATCAACAATAGTAAAAGGTTCCGAAAGCACACTGAACCTTTCATAAGTGGAAGACAAATGATCCTTGGGAATCAGGGCTTTTTGTGGGATGGAATACATCCTTGTCGTGAATTGATTGGAAAAATCTGGAGAAAAATGAGAGATGCAAGATGTTTTGATAGAACAGTAATTATTCCTGATGATTCTTTAACAAGGGTAGAAACTGCTTCTTTTATGACTTTAGAAGTAGAACCATCTTTGGTTCCAGCTAATGTAGAAAGTAATGTTTTGGTTCCAGAGAATATAGAAAGTGTTTTGGTTCCAGATAATGTAGATACTAGTGTTTCATCGGACGATGATAATACCTCAGCAGAAAGAACGGTTACCATCATTGAAGATCAGTTGCAAAGTCAATCCAGGAATGAAGACATTGCCAGAGTGGAAGAACCTACACCATCTACCTCTGGTATTAGACAGATTCCTGGTGATTTGAGGACCACTTTTGGTCCTGCCCCAAAAAGGAGAAAATTAGCCCAGGAATTTGAGATAGAAAAGGAAATAGAGAAGCAAGTGCATCAGTTGATTGTGTATTTAATGGGGTATTTTGCTGGACAGAGGAACCCCATTACTGAAGAAGAACTTAAACGAAAAATGAAGGGGTATCTTTAATTGAGTATTAAAGTACCTCAAACCTTTTATTTAAAAGAGAAAGTTTTATTTTTGTTTTTGAAAAGAGGAAATTTTTTATTTTTCAAAATATTTAAAAAGAAAGTTTTCTTTTATGTAAAGATAAGTCATGACAGACTAAAGGTAAAAGGAATTCTATAATTTCAAATTTTTATTGGAAATTGAAAGTTTTTTTTTGTTAAGTTACAGTAAATTTAAGGAAAAAGGAAAATGACTTAAAAGGAAAAGAATAGTTGTTCATATAGCAGAAAAAGCTCAAGAAAATCCGCGTTGTTGTCCCAACAACGGGTGGGGAGGTATGATGTAGTGTTCTATAGTTCCTTATTTTACAGAAAGAAGTTATTGAGCTTTTGTTATAAGTATAAATTTAAAATTAATAACTTAAAATACAATTTAAATAAAGAAAAGAAGGCAAGTGAATAAATAAAGCCTTAGTTGCATTGAAGATCCAAATAATCATTGAGGAACGTGTATTTCCTCGGAAAGGAGTTTACCAAATCTCCATAAACAATAGAAATTAAAGAAGTCTGGTGGTCTGAAGACAAGGAATCACTTTTGACACTTGTGGAGAAAACATCAAAGGCCACAGAACCACCATCAAAACCAGAATTAGAATATATATTTCCCTTATTCAAGGTAAATATATATGTGGAAAAGTTTTTTTTATGATGATAAAACCTCAAAAATATGAAATGATAAGCGATAGTATATATTTGTTGTATACAAGGTTATAGTTATTATATTTTTAATAGGGAATCGGTTACGAATTGGTCAAGAATCGGTTGTGAATTGGTTAAGAACTGATTAAGAATTAAATTGGAGAAGCAATTAGTTGAAGAACCAACCAGAATTGGTTGAAGAAATTGATTGAAGAAAGAATTAGCGTGGAGAAATAAAAAGAACTGGTCATAGAGGAAAGATTTTACCAGAACAACTTTGTATTAAGCTTATTTGTACAAATTATTTAAGATCATATATTCATCCCATCATCCCATCATTCATACTACTAACACATTAATCATGGAGGGATGTAAGGTATGTTTTGATTTTCACTTTGTTTATTCATATATTCATAATCATCTCTAATAATTGTATTTATAAAGAAAATATAAATTGTTACGAACATTATTATTATTTTTGTTATTTATTGGAATTATTTTTGTTTGATTATTATTATTATTGTTTTATTTTCATTATTATTCTTTAATTATTATATATTTTATTATTTTTTTTATGAGTATCACTATCTTAAATCTTATAATTAAAAGTATGTAATATTGAATATGTGAAAGATAATTATCAAAAATACTAGACCATAAAAATTTCTCAATTCATATAAATAAGATTTTCCGATTTGTTTTGTTTTCTGATTTTCCCAAATTTATGTTAAATAGCTTGCAACCGCGCTTACTGGTTTTTTTAATTGTAAGTATTTTTCTTTGTTAATAATATTCTGTTTTTTTTTTTTTTTTTTTTGTGTTTGTTGTTTTTTTGGTTCGACAGGTTTGATTCAGAAAAGTAGAAAGGATTGGAGACGTAGTTTATTGAGAGGGAGTCTGGAAGGATTAGCTTTTGACAACTTGGGAAGGTTTTTTGACTATCTCCGGTTCAGCAGAAGTTTCCTTTTTAACAGAAAAAGTTGGTGAGTCTTAAAATCTCTATTTTTCTTACCTTTAATCTTTTACTGTTTTTCCAGACCAGAAATCTACCACCTCTTCATATATATATATATATATATATATATATATATATATATATATATATATATATATATATATATATATATGATTGTAAAAAAAACGTTGGACTAAAATATATCGATATATCGAAAATATCATCGATATTTTTTCGATACTATCGTAAAAAAGTATTTATATCGATATATATCGAAACTTTTGCAGCATCCCTAATACTTAGTCTGTTCTTTCAATCCCACGGTTCATACTTTTGCTGTATATGATATTTTCATATTGTTATTGAAATAAAAAAAAGCTCAAAGAATTTAATTCAGCTGACGTTGCTTAGACTGCATGGCGCTAGGCAGTCGTCAAGAAGAAGTTCTTTTTTTTATTATTTAATTAAAACAAGATATATATATATATATATATATATATATATATATATATATATATATATATATATATATATATATATATATATATATATATATATATATATATATATATATATATTGTAACGGTATAAAGATTTGGTTGGTTTTAAATATTAGTTGTTCATTTCGCAGAGTGTTTAGAAACTGCTCCCATTTGATTCCCGTAGGACGTCGTGAACATTATTGGATTGTATTTGAAAAGTTTAAAGTATTTTTAAGAGTTGAGTCAAATAAACTTATTTCAACTTGTGTGTTGCCTCGAAAAGAGGTGAGAAATTTTAATATTTTTAAAGTTTATATGCTGTGTTAAATTGTGAAGTTAGCATATGTTTTTTTTGCGATCGAAGTTTCAGTTTTGGGTTTTGTTTGTTAAAGCTTGGTTATTAATTTAAGTGTCATTATTTTGAGTCTTATTTGCTCCTGTAAGTTGTTTTTAGAGTTCGAGTTTTAGAGAGTCTTTTTTCTAGCTTAGAGTTTTTTCTAGTGTTATTTAGAGTTTTTATAGTTTTTTGTTAGTTTTGAGTTTTTCTAGTTTTTAGTTTAGTTTTTTCTAGTTTTGGATTTTTTCTAGTTTTTAGCTTTTAGTTTTTCTACTTTTTAGTTAGTTTTTTTTCAAATTTAGTGTTTTTCAAGTTTAGTTTTTTCAAGTTTAGTTTTTAGTTTTTTCAAGTTTTTTTTAAGTTTAGTTTTTTTTCAAGTTTAGTTTTTTTTCAAGTTTAGTTTTTTTTTCAAGTTTAGTTTTTTTTTCAAGTTTAGTTTTTTTTTTTTTTTTTTTTTTTTTTTTTTTTTTTTTTTTTTTTTTTTTTTTTTTTTTTTTTTTTTTTTTTTGAAGTTTAGTTTTGGAAGTTTTTACAATTGAAGTTTAGTTTTGGAAGTTTTTTTTTTTTTTTTTTTTTTTTATTTTTTTTTTTATATCTCCTTCGGTGGGCAAAGGCCAGAGGCCTACCAAATTCCACCGGAGTTGGGAAAGATCTATTATCATGGTCGATGGTGGCCGACGTGTCCAGACACACGGCGTTTGAAAGTATGCAAGTCAAAGGAAGTTGGGAAAACAGATGAAAGGAGTGTGTTCCAGACTTTACCAGTAGAGTATATGTGTAAGACTGAGCATAGCGGTTAAGTCTGGGGTCAGAGAGTTGGACAGAGAAAGGATGAGACTGTGTAGAAAGGCGTGTCGCACGAGCTCTTCTCAATGGAGGAGGTATGCAACGAGAGAGTTCAGAAGAGCAGTGTCCGTTGTAATAGCGATAGTAAAGAGAGAGTGACGCAACAATTCGACGGGCAGAAAGAGATTAAAGAGAGTTAGTAAGAGCAGGAGAGTTGATGAGACGAAAATGCCCTAGACTCCACCTTCTCAAGGAGAGCTGTATGTGTGGAACCACCCCAGATGTGCGAAGCATACTCCATACAGGGGCGAACAACACCCCTATACAGAGCAAGCAACTGGGGTGGCGTGAAGTAATTCTGAAGGCGCCTCAGAACACCCAACCTCTTAGAAGCTTGTTTAGAAAGAGAAGTAATGTGATCTTTCCAAGAAAGATCACGAGAAAAAGAAACACCAAGAATATTAAGGACAGATGAAGGCATGAGTTTTGTGTTTTCGAAGAATATATCATAGTTGTGTGGAAGATTGTGTCGAGTGGAGAGATGGAGGAACTGAGTTTTTGAGGCATTGAAAACAACCATGTTTTCTCTGCCCCAATTTGAAATACGAGAAAGATAAGAGGTTAGTTGCTCCAAGGCTATCCTTCTCGAGTTTATCAACTGTTGTTGGGTGGGACGTTTTTCAAAATGGAATTACAATTGAAGTTTAGTTTTTGAAGTTTTTTGTTTTTACAATAAGTTTTTTTTACAATTGAAGTTTTTTTTTTACAATTGAAGTTTAGTTTTTTTTTTTTACAATTGAAGTTTTTTTTACAATTGAAGTTTTTTTTTTTTTTTACAATTGAAGTTTTTTTTTACAATTGAAGTTTTTTTTACAATTTAAGTTTTTTTTGCATTTTGGGGACTTTTACATTTTTAGGTTTTTTATATTTTTAGGTCTTTTTATGGAATTGAAGTTTGATTTTGAAGTTAGATGTTCGCTTATTGCTTATTTGTATTTTACGTTTAATAATTTAACTTTTATTTTGTTCAATGGTTTATTTTACGTTTAATAATTTAACTTTTTATGTTCAATTGTTTATTTTACTGGTTTAGCTATTTTAAGTTGTTGGCTTTAATGTTTATTTATCAGGTTAATTTACTTGTCGAGTTACTTTCAACGTAGTCATTGTTTATTTTATATAATGGTTAAATTTTTCAAATATTGTCTTCGCTTTTGCTTCTAATGAAATAATCAGGAATTTATTTAATGATAGTTAAGTCCTATGTTATTATTATTATTATTATTATTATTATTATTATTATTATTATTATTATTATTATTATTATTATTATTATTATTATTATTATTATTATTATTATTATTATATTATTGTTGTTTGAATTATTATTAGATCAAAAGTGGTAATTGTTTTTATCCTTTTATTGTTCTAGGCAACCAGGTTTGGAACAAAACTTGGAACTAAACTTGGATCAAATTTGGCCAACTATTTCATCTTTGTAGTAATTATTATCCTGATTACCCTTTCCTCTCTTTAAATAAATTGAAAAAATCCTTCAGTTCTTCCTTATTTCACCAGAAACCATAATAGTGGCATCCCCCTTTTACGAACCGGGCCTGCTCTTAGGGAACTGAACAATTTTGAAGACATCGATTAATATGAATGAAGAATTTGTTTTGCAGTCTGGAACTGAAGAGAGGAAGACGGAAAATATTAATTTGGAACACTGGGAAACGAAAGTGAGGAGTTTTCTTGCGGAGATTTCATCTATTGAGGGACTGGAAGAGAGGAGGGGTGTGGCTCGGTTCCTTCTCCGAGGGATTCTTGAGGAACATTCGGCTCTTGTAGAACCAGTGGTTGAAGAACTAAGGATGGCTCATAATCCTGAACGGAATGGAAGAAAAGGGTCCAGCACGTCACAATCTTCGGACGAATCTTCAGATGATTATGTATCAAGAAAAAAGAAATCGCACAAACATAGGAAAATAAGATTTTTGTACCCTGCTGGCCAGGATCGTCAGGCCCCTTCCATTTATTTTAAGTGAAGGTCGGCACATTGAGGAATTTTTAAAAGAATTTGAGGACTACGCTTCACAGAATTGTGGAACTGACAAGAGAAAATGGTTAATTGAGCTTAACGGGTTGATGAAGGGCTCAGCTCTTGCAACTTATAAAGCTCTTAATACAGGAAAGATACCTTATGAAAGAGTAGTGGAGAGACTTAAGCAATGGTATGAAGAACGAGTGAAGGACAAACATGAAGACGGATTGACAAACTTTTCTAGGGCGAAATTGAAGATTGGGGAATCACCATATTTGTTCGCATTGAGACTGGAATCACTGGCAGACGAAGTGAAATTGGGCAGCCGCAGTGAGGTTGAAGGTATTCTTGTTCAGAAGTTTTTGGATGAAGTACCGAAGACATTAAGAAAGAGGATTAAAGAGAGAATAAATTATAAGCAAAGGATGGGTCACGGAAAAGATCAGAGTATTTGGAACATAGTAAGAGAAATGCTGGCTGATGAAGAAAGCAGTGATGATAATTTGGATGCAAGTTATGGATACAAAGCACAACCCTCCCCTACTCCGATCGATGTCTATTGGGGAGAGGAGATTTCTGGAAGCAGATCAGAAACGCCAAGAATGAAACGTTATAGTGACGTCGTAAAGGCTCAACATGGAATAAGACCCAATATGCCAATGGTTAATACCGATAATAGAAGCCAGTCTCAACCTTTGGCTTGTGAATTTTGTAAAAGACCTAGACACACTTTTGAAACGTGTAGAAGGAGGCTTGGTTTATGCTTGATTTGTGGGAGCGATAAACATTTAATGAGAAATTGTCCGGATCGTCGTTCCCAGGGTAATGCAGAATATGTAGAATCCAAGAAATGTTATAAATGTGGGAAGACTGGTCATATACGCCCAAATTGTCCAGAAAGAAATGAGAGGGAATTCGTAACAATGGATACTCTCGTGTCTTGGAAATCAGATATCATGGGAGCAATAAGGTCAATGTGGTCGGAGGATCAGCATGGGAGAGAGAGAGGGTTCGAGGTCCAGGGAGGTGCTACGGCTCTGAACCCTCATGCTTTAAACTTCGCGGCTCCGAATCAACAGGGGGGAGTTCGGAGCTCTTAAAAGACCCCCTTATAGGGGAACCACCAAAAGAGCAAAGAGTACGTCGAGTCAAGTTCACAGTTGATAAAAGTGAGGACAATTGTTACCCAAGTGGAGCAGCTGATCTAGTGGACCCTCCGGAAGTGTGTGACAATTTAGTAATTGAACGTGACGATGAAAGCGATCATGGATGTGGTTTCGGCAACTGTGTCCCAGGGGAAGAACAAGTGAATGGTTCTGGTGGTTTGAGACAAGTGTCAAGAATCATGAATGGTAGTTCTGATATTTCAGCTGTGGTGTACAATCTTATGAATGAACCAAGGGTATTGGTTGAAGCAAAACCATTGATGAAGATACAAGTTGAGGTAGAGGGCTCAAAATTTGAAGCAATAATAGACACGGGCGCTCAGTGTGGAATTGTGGAAGAAAGTGTGGTAAAAAAACTTAAGATGAACTACGACTCTGAAAACAAAGCAGTAATTAGAGGCCTAGGTGAAAAGAACATCATTCAGACAAGCGGAACAGTTTATTTACCATTGAAAATCCATGGAATACAGTGTAAACCGGTATCATTCAGCGTAATGCCGAAATCAAATTGCCAAATCATATTGGGTACTAACTTCTTTATTGAAAATAAAATGGTAATTGACGTTGCAAATGCAAGATTAACATGGAAATATGAAGACGGATCCTGCTGTCACGTGTGTTTAAGAGAAAATGGGTTTAAATGTACCAGGATCATTGAAAATATGGCGTGCTTTGCAACTCAGAACATCGGTATAAAGGGAACAGTTTTCAGTAAGATACCAATGACGGTAAATCATCTGGAGTGGCTTCGAAACTGCACAGATTGCAGAGAAGATCTTGAACCCATAGTATTGGAGAGTGAAGAGAAGAGCAAGCGATTGCTTGGTAAAATAAAGGTTTGGGAAGGAATAATAAGTACTAAAGATTTATCAGTAATGGTATCTAATGCGGATGTACTGAATGAATCAGTCAAGAAAAACGAGAAACTTGGAGAGTTGTCAACGATGTTAAGTCCAGAGGAGCCCCTTCATATTTTAATACAAGAACCGACAGAGGAAGATCATTCTGATCAACGGAGAGAATGGTCAAAAGAAGTGCTTCAGCAAGAAATTGAACTAAGTGAAGTGTTGTCAAATAAAGAAAGAGATCAGATCTTTGATCTTTTATGGAAAAGAGAGAAGGTTTTCAGTGTTGACGAGTATGATATGGGTAGAACATCTCTGACTTCCCACAGGATTGAACTATACGATGATACACCGATTCAACAGAGGACCAGAAGATTTCCTCAAAACATTGCGGAAGAAATCGAAAAACAGTGCAATGAACTTATGCTCCTTGATATTATTGAACCAAGTACTATCTCCTTGGAATTCGCCAATTGTACCCATCAGGAAAAAGGACGGATCAATAAGATTATGTATTGACTACAGAAAATTAAATAAGGTAACCAAGCCACAGCGTTTTCCCTTACCAAATTTAAATGACACAGTATTCAGTTTACATGGTAGCCGTTTTTTCACTTGCCTCGATTTAGTAAAGGGATATTACCAGATGGATTTGGACCCAAGTTGCAGAGAATATACGGCCTTCTCAACATCACACCAGCACTTATCAGTTTTGCCGCTTAAGTTTTGGCCTTGTCAATGCTCCTGCCGCTTTCCAGAGGGAAATGGAGGAAGTGTTGAAGGGGTTCACAAAGAGCAAGGTAATGATTTATATTGACGATATTTTGATTATAGAAGAGAATTTTCAGAAGCATTATGAATTAGTAGATAAAGTCTTGGCAACCCTTGAAAATGCAGGGATGAAGATAAAACCAGCAAAGTGTCAGTGGTTTAGGGAAGAAGTCAAATTTCTGGGACATGTGGTGAGCAGAACTGGGCTGAAAAAGGCTCCAGAATATGTTGAAAAAGTTTTGGATTTTCTTCTGCCTCAGACAGTCCGTCAGTTGCGTGAATTTCTGGGACTAGTAAATTTCCAAAGAAAATTTACGATATTTTGATTATAGAAGAGAATTTTCAGAAGCATTATGAATTAGTAGATAAAGTCTTGAAACCCTTGAAAATGCAGGGTTGAAGATAAAACCAGCAAAGTGTCAGTGGTTTAGGGAAGAAGTCAAATTTCTGGGACATGTGGTGAGCAGAACTGGGCTGAAAAAGGCTCCAGAATATGTTGAAAAAGTTTTGGATTTTCTTTGCCTCAGACAGTCCGTCAGTTGCGTGAATTTCTGGGACTAGTAAATTTCCAAAGAAAGTTCATTCCTCACTGTTCAATGAAAGCTGCTCCGTTATCTAGGCTGACTGGGGGAAAAGCGAAGGAGAAGATAGAATTTACAAATGATATGAAGGAGGCATTTGAAGTACTCAAGCATGACATGGCAAAAAACATCGAATTGGCATTTCCAGATTTTCGGGAATCTGCAAATAAATTAGAACTTTTTGTTGATGCGTCGGGAACTGGAGCAGGCGCTTGCCTAACACAGAGGCAGGGTGACGATGATAGAATAATATCTTTTGCCTCAATGATTTTTTCACCTGCACAAAGACGATATTCGACTATTGAAAGAGAATTAGTGGGTCTACGCTGGGGGATTAAAACATTTAGAGTGTTTTTGTACGGTTCTCCTTTTGTCTTACATACGGATCACAAACCGCTGCTATTTTTGCACAATATGAGAATGGTCGACAGCAGATTAGCTCGTACTTTAGAGGACATATCGGAATACAATTTTGAAATTCGTTATTGCCCGGGAAATAAAAACATTCTGGCAGATGCCCTTTCCAGAGTTGCAGGAAATTTTGAAGAGGAGACTGTTCAGTCGGAACATGTAAATCAAATTCCAGAAGGATTCACCCTTGTAAAGGAAGCAAGAGGAGGTGGAGATTCTCTCTTTGAGAGTTTGTGGATTCTTTTGAAGGATTTGCCCTTAAGAAGAGGAATTGAATTTCCAAAGACTGCACAAGGAATGAGAGAAATTATAATAGATGAATTGATATTAAACGTCAAAAAGTATAGACCGTGTAGTAGCGCAAAAGATGTTAAGTGCTTAAAATCGATGAGACTCCCTGGAGTGTTTCCAGTAACTGAAGCAATCTTGGCAGCAAGCAGTATTTTTTACATTCGGATTTGTGTGCATTATGGACAAAAGTTTCCTGTGGTTTATATAGCTGATAAAAGAATACCGGATCATTCTTGGAATTATGTGCACCTGCAATGTGTATCTGGAATACACTATAACCCTCTACAGAAGGAGACCTCTGATGGCAGACTTGAACAGAACCCGGTGGAAGAAATCATTCGTGAGGAGGAAATGGTGGAGTTTGAAGATGATGGGGGAAGAGTGGAAGCCTTGGAAGATCTCGAAGCTAACATGTTTTTTAAGGATACATCACAGGAAGTGGCCGCTGATACGCTCACTTGTGGTCATAAGGGAAATGAAATATCATGGACATGGTTGACAAGTTGGAGACATTAGATTTTGCGCTCTTCTTGACACTGGGGCTATGGTGAGCTTAATAGAAGAATCGGTTGCCAGGAAAATCGAAGACATTCATAAGCTACAGATGCTTGCCGATTCATGTAGCATTTCACTTCAGGGAATAGGTAATGGTGCTATTTTAGCAAGGAAGATAGTTGAGATCAAAATATCTGTAGGAAAAAAAGAAGTTAGCTTCCCATTTGTGGTAGTACCAGATGGATCGATCCCCTTTTGTTGCTTACTGGGCATCAATTATTTGATCTCAATAGGGACCTCGTTAGATTTCAGCAGAGCTGAATTATCAAGTTCAATGGGAGCATTCAGCATGGTGGTGAAAGTACTTCATGATGCCACAGAAGAACCAGAAGAAGAAGACTGTGATGAGCGTGTGAAAAATTTAAGTCGTCAAATTTTGGATAAGAACAGGCTATTGATAGTTTAGAAATCTGATAAAACGCTAAAAACAATAAAGAAACACTTAAGTAGTAAGTTATCTTTTTCAACGAAATTGATTCCGAAGGAGTACAGAAGATATACGAAATCTATGGTGGTTAAGGACGAGGTCCTTTGGTTTAGAAAGGCAGGAGCTTTTGTGGGAGTTGTTCCATTTAAAGTTCTGGTGCATTTAGCTGTTACCTTTCATGAAGAATTGGCTCATCTAGGAAAGCATAAGTTGAATGAAGCATTGGCTTCAAGAGTTTGGAATCCATCTCTGAATAAAGTGGTAAATGACGTTTGTGTCACATGTGAGAGGTGTCAGTTATTCAAGAGTGGCCATCAAATGTATTCACCTCCAATTATTAAGATTGAAACTAGAAAGCCTTATGAACTGGTGGCCATTGACTGCGTGAACTTTCCAAAGAGCAAGAGGGGTAATATTGGACGTCTTGTTGCTGTGGACCATTTTAGTAAGTGGTTGTTTATTGAGCCCATAAAAGATAAGAGAGGATCTACTATTGCAAGAACTTTTGAAGAGAAATTCTTACCGACGATGATTTGGGTCCCTCAGACAGTATTATCAGACAATGGAAGTGAATTCCAATCGGTGGAATTTTGTGATGTATTAAAAAGATATAATATTGCCCACGTATTTACCAGTCCATATAAACCATCAAGTAATGGGCTGGTGGAAAGAGTCAACAGAACTGTTGGAGAGATGCTTCGAAGTTTGCTTACAGGAGAGTGTGAATGGGACCAGATTCTTCCGAAAATGAGGGTAATTTACAACAACACATTGCACTCACAAACTGGGAAATCGCCTGCAGATGCTTTGTTAGTGGACAGTCACGAAAGAGGTGGAACTTTGCCAGTGACTGCTGTGGAACGTTCATTATGGAAGGAAGGACACCCGAAATTCCAGTCCTTCAAAATAAATCAACTAGTTGTCCGGAAGATAATTTCTCAAGACAAGAGCAATGTAAGGAAATTTACTCAAAGGTTTACAGGACCTTACTCTGTGAGCAAAGCTTTTGATAATGGGGTAACTTATGAAATTGTCCTGCTTTCTGACGACACCAAGAGATTCAGGGTCCATCATGAGCATTTGAAAGCCTGGAACACTAGACCACGTTACTTGTCCTCGTACTTTGAAAAGAGGACCAACAAATGCGGGAGTGTTGAAGAAAGTGTAAATCCGAAGAAAAGGCTTTACTTTTCTGGTGACAAAGAGAGTATCGACCTCCAAGAATCGGGTGAAGACGCTTTATTAAACATACCTTCCTTCGAAATAGAGATTGAAGAAACCTTGTGTGCGCTGCCTAATGAAAAAGTACCAAATTATAAAGAGGAAATCGAGCAAATCTGTGTCTACACAAACGGAACGAAGGACCATGTCAAGCTGTAGTGTACAAACTGAGAAGGGGGAGGAGATTCCAATAGAACGTGATAAAAGCTATGAAATCATCACAGGAGATCTCTGTGAGTCTGTTTCGAGGGTGTTTTCGGGAGAAGTGGTTTCATCGAACGAAGTGTTCCGTCCTGGAAATGACATTCAAGACCAGGAAAATAGTGATCAATTGTCAATTGAAGAATTACATCAAAGGTTGATATCCCACAATATAATATATGAATCTAACGGTAGTGGAAAATGGCTTGACTCGTCATTGATCCTTTACAAAGAAAATGCAACGCCAAAAAAAGAAAACAACGGGACATTGCAGGAGAACGCCGAAGGAACACCATCTTCTATTTCAAGAGTGCGAACAAGATCACGAGGAGGAGTTAAAACACTTCCACACGTTCAGAAAAGTTCAGATAGTTCATAAGTAAAAATTATTTTTTTAAATAAAGTATTCCTGTTCAAATCATTGTTAGAGAATTTTGATTACTTTGTTTAATGTATTAAGAGAATGTAAAATAAATTGAAAATTTTTTGCTCACGGGAGAAAGAATCGGAAGTTGAAGAGAATCTAAAAAAAAAGCTTGAAATGAGTAGAATGTAGAGTTGAGTCATCAGCATAAGAGTGAACAGAGTTAGAAGTGCAGTTGAAAAGGTCGTTAATGAAAAGTAAGAATAGAGTTGGAAATAAAACAGAACAATGAGGAACACTACAGTTGACAGAAAAGGAGGAAGAGGTCGCTTCATCTACAAGAGCGGAAATGGAAGTATCTGAGAGAAAACTAGACAAAAGTAAGCAAAGGGAAGGAGGAAACCCAAAGGAATGGAGCTTAGAGAGCAGTGACGTATGCCATACCCGGTCGAAAGCCTTGTATGTTTGTGGGAACATGTAAAGAAATTGAATTCAGAGGTAATGGGGCATATACACTCCAATATGACGCGATAGTTCATAGAGACACTCTGAGAAGGTGAAACGCGAAAAAGAACGAACTAAAGGGCAGGATAATGAAAAGAAATTGTCTAGCCCATCCTATCACTCCGCTGGTTAGGCACAACGTACTTAATTGCTTCTAGCGAAGTATATATATATATATATATATATATATATATATATATATATATATATATATATATATATATATATATATATATATATAGTATAATAATAATAATAATAAAAAAACTCCCTAATTCAAGTGAACCTGTGTGGGAGAAATCGAAAATAATGAAAAAGAGCTCTGTGATGCTGTAAGAGGAGTGAATAAAGAAGAGAAGAGAAAGGAAGTATAGATGGTGATGAAGGAAAGCGGGATAAATGTACTGGCTTTGACAGAAATGAAACTGAAGACTAAAGGTGAAGTGTTATTTGGGAAATACATAGAGACTTGCGCCAGAGTGAATGAGAGGGTTAGAGCAAGAGAGGGGGAGGTAATTGTTATGAAGTATAAGTGGTGAAGATGTATAAAGGGGGTTGAAGTATGGGGGCGAGCCAGAATAGTCTGGGTACGGTTAAGGTTACGGAGGGAGTATTGTTTGAATAAGCACCAGTGGTGGTAAAGAATGAAAAATTTGAGTGAGAGTGTAGAAAGTTTTGATAGTAGGGATCATATATATTTGTTGAACGTCCTGAATGCGAGGGTGGGAAAAATAAGTTAGAAAATGATAGTTTTGTCTTTTTGGGCAGAAGGTGTAATGTAAAATGGGATTGAATTGATTGGAATGTGTGCAGCAAGAGGCATGATGATTGGAAATAAATGGTGTATGAAGAAGAGATTCCTATATACCTAGGTGAGTGAGGTCAACTAGAAGATGAGGTTTTTAGATTATGTGTTAGTGAGATGGTTAGGGAGGAGTAGGTTGTAGATATTAATGTACCGAGGGAAGCGACGAAGTGTATATTGGATGATTATTTGGTAGCGGCGAGGACTGAAATTAAAGGGGGTTGGGAAAGAATAATTTGAGGAAGAGGGTGGTGGAGGTGGACTAGAATATGAAGAGAAAAGGAGAGACTACATAAGAGGAAGAAGAGAGAAATTTTGGGAAGTAACGATGAGTGAGGTGGAGGGTGTGGAAGAGGAATGGATTAATTTGAAGAGATGTTTAGTGGAGGTTGCTATTAGGGTATGTGTTGCGAAGAAAATAGGGAATTGGTGATAGGAATGGAGTGAGTGGTGGAACGAAGAGCCGGGGAATATAGTGAAAAGAAAGAAGGATGCTTTTAGCAGGTATATGGGTTCAAAGGAGGCTATGGATTGGGAGGAATATAGGGACAAGTGAAGAGAAGTGAAGTTAAGTGGGTAAACAAGAGATTGGAAGAAGAGTGTTGTAGAAAGCTAAGGAAGGAGGTAAATAGGGTGATTGAAGGGGAGGGAAGAACAGTGAGAAGGAACGTAAGGGGAAGATGGGGAAACATTACAGGGTGAGGAAGAAGTAGGAGAGAGGTGTAAAATGTATATTAAAGGGACACTCCATCTGTGGTTCTGAAAAATTTTGCCCCATTTTTCAGTTGTTGTTTAGTAAAATCTCTGCTGATTCCAAAAATGTAACAGGTTATTCATAATTCCAAATTGTTCATGAGAAAAAGACTTTTCAGAAACACATGTCGAACGACGTTCACCACAAATCCTCGAATAAGGAAAAAAAAAATTTTTTTTTAATATTTTACATTTTTTTTGGAATATTTTTGTAGAAAATATTCTCCTCATTACAAATATGTAATTAGATTTTCAAAACTTCAAATGGTTACTGATATAAGACCACTCAAACATTTAATGAGTATAGTAGCTCAAAATGCACATTTTTGTCTTTTGCGATTTTCTCGAAACAACTTTTCAAAAGAAAAAATTTGCCCCCCTTAAACACTACTCCATAGTTGCTTTTCAAACTTTCAATGTGTATTAGAGACACTTAGAGACAGGTATTGACGATGTTTTATTGCAATCGAATCTACGTTTGATATCGAAACATTCACTTTAATGTCAAAATTTTCCAAAAAATGAAAATTCCAAAAAGTTTTTATTTTATATAATGCCGTTTGTTGTTTTACACATTTCTCTTCTTTTTTCCTCTTTCCTTTCTACAAACATTTTCCTCTTTGTACATTACATGTCACACCACGCCTTTCTCTTTTTTTCTTTTCTACTCTCTACCTGTTCTTTGCGTAACCTTTTCCTTCTTCAGCCTCTTTTCCTTTTCATACCTACCTTTTCCTTTCAAGGATTGACTTCGGTTGTACCGCCGTTTTACCAAACCATATAATGACTTTTTGCGCTTTTTTTTAACCTCATATTTCTCTTACTTTTTCTCGCCTTTCCCTTTTCCTGCCAATCTCTCGATTGGGATGGAGATTCGGTTAGTTTTGGGTTTTAGGCCAATCCATGGTTTCTGCCTCTTTCAATTTCAAGGGTTTCCTTCTTTTTATCTCTCTATGTATTCCACTGTTCATTTCTACGCTTTGTTCACCTCACTACTAATCCTTATCTTTCGTGCAAATTGTACAGCGGCTTCTTAGTTTAATTAGGATTAGAATGTAAAAATAAATAGAATTAAGTAGTATATAATTAAAAGAGGTTTTTACAACGTCACTTGCGAACCCAGAATGGAACTGACTAAGCCATCGGGAAAAGCCATCACGGCCAATCTTTCTTCTGACTCTTACTCTTATGGTGGCGTGACGTGTTTCATTGTGTTTATTTATTTAACATTTTACTGCAACATTTATCATAATATATTATCAAATAAACCATAAACTTAAATCATTTTTACACAAGAGTGAAAGAAGGTGACTAATTGTCAAATATTTCATCAGGCACAGTATCACTATTACACATTATATATCTTTTGTTAAGAAATATCACAACATAAATATATATATATATATATATATATATATATATATATATATATATAATATATATATATATATATATATATATATATATATATATATATATATATATATATATATATATATATATATATATATATATATATATATATATATATATATATATATATATATATATATATATATATATATATATATATATATATATATATATATATATATATATATATATATATATATATATATATATATATATATATATATATATATATATATATATATATATATATATATATATATATATATATATATATATATATATATATATATATATATATATATATATATATATATATATATATATATATATATATATATATATATATATATATATATATATATATATATATATATATATATATATATATATATATATATATATATATATATATATATAGTATATATACATATATCTATATCTTACCAGATCATCAGAGGATACAATTGCAACAAACAAAAGGATGAATACTATTCCACAAATTTTTGCAAGGTTGATCATTTTTTTTACTTTAAACTATATATATATATATATATATATATATATATATATATATATATATATATATATATATATATATATATATATATATATATATATATATATATATATATATATATATATATATATATATATTATGGGTTAGCCGACGTACCGGGTGCTGTGTGGTGCGCAGCACAAGTTCAGTTCCCCAGTGCAGTGCAAGGTGGTGGGAAAGGAAAAAAATAAAAGTGCGGTGCTCTGCGTAAAGGAAAATTCGCGGTGCGGTGCGGTGCGTGGTGCGGCCTTTGGTGCTCACCGCACCAAAGTTGATGTATCGTGCGATAATCATCTGTTCATCAGATTATATATATAAATATATATATATATATATATATATATATATATATATATATATATATATATATATATATATATATATATATATATATATATATATACAATTGAAACTGTTTATATTTTCATGGAATCCTAACAGAAGAGTTAAAATTACTATCTTTATTCCACCCTCTTCACTTCCTCTTGAAATTTCCTCGACAGAAAAATGAAAAAGACTGTATAGAAAGACGTGTATCACTAGCCTGTTTCATTGTAGGAGGTATGCGACTGTAGAGTTCAAAAGAGCAGTGCTGGTTGGAATGACCGATATTGTGGAGAGTAACTCGGAAATTTGACATGCAAAAAGAGATTGGAGAGAATTATTGTGAGAAAAATAACTGATAAGATGAAAGGACTTAGACTCCGTCTTTTCAACAGCATCATGAATGGGACCATCCCAAATGTTTGAAACGTACTTCGTACAGTGAAAACAAGAAAGCTGTCAGAAGTAAGTAAGTTTCGAATGAGCACCAGAACATTAAACATCATAGAAGCATATTTTCAAAGAGAAGGATTGTAATCCTTCAAAGAAAGATTACGAGAAAAAGAGATATCGAGAATATTTACGGAAAGAGGAAAGTTTGAATGGCATTGAACGTTGTATCGAGTAGGAAGATGGAGGATTAGAGTTTTGGTGACTGAAAATCTCAATGTTTTCTCTCCCCTCAGCGAGAAAGACTAGAGGTTGACTACTCCAGGGTTAATTAATTGTTGTTGATTTTACATATATATATATATATATATATATATATATATATATATATATATATATATATATATATATATATATATATATATATATATATATATATATATATATATATATATATATATATATATATATATATATATATATATATATATATATATATATATATATATATATATATATATATATATATATATATATATATATATATATATATATATATATTTATATATATATATATATATATATATATATATATATATATATATATATATATATATATATATATATATATATATATATATATATCTTGACTGGTGTCAGTGCCATGTTGCAAGGCACTGTTGCAATGTTGCATGCAAAATTGCAAGGAGTGGTGCCACCTCTGAGGGGGAAGGAGGCGGAGCCCCCCTTTCATGGTCTTTCGGGAGTCAATTTTAATCCAATTAATTGGATAATCCTATAACTAATCCGGATAATCCGCTAATTAATTATGTTAATCCATTAAGCCCCGCCCTTTTTGACACTTAACCCTTTAAACCTAGCCCACTTTTCCTTTGTCCTTGCAGCTAGGCACATGGCAAGCCTTATTTTAAAGTTCCAGGGCCTAACTCATGCTCTTTCCTGAGTACCATTTCTAGCTGTTTCTAGAACTTTAATCCAAGGGTTGAGGGGATCGCTCTCTTGTCACCTTCTCACCACTACCCCACTCACCTAGAGAGCTGATCCCCACCTGATCCCTACACATAAGTCCATGAGCCTCTTCTGCCACATCCTTACCATCTCAAGATTCTGCACACACGCACACATACATCATGGTCTTGTTGTTTCTCTTCTGCATCTCCACCTGTTCTTTCTTAAATACAACTATGTTTTTTTGGTAGTTGAATAATTAATTGAGAATGTTGTTTTAAGATAGTACCCTACTCTTCAATTCCATGGAAACATTTCTAATATCTCTGTATGATGGTTCAAAGATGTTATCTATGTACGTTCCTGAATCCATCGAGCGAGAAATATACATAAATATGCTACCTTCTTTAGACATAAGTTTGAAACTGAGTGATGAAAATGTAGGAAACCACGTGATCAGAAAATAAAGATGGTAGATGGAAGACATCGTACTGTTTTGATCCACGTTAGTTTGTGTATACACGCGCAAGTGTGAGGAGTAGAAGAGCACTTACACCCTTTTACATGAATTAGTGTGTTAGACGTAAAACTAACGAAAAATTTGTAATAAATAAATTTGTTTTATAAAAGATTTTACATTTTTTACGCGATTTAATAATAATTTATTATTAAAAGGAATGTAAATAAATTTTAAAGTTATATCTTAAAACAAATATAAAGATTGAAATAGGAATAAAAGCTATAGCTTGAAAGAAGCATTAAAAATGTAATGTGTAAAAAGTTTTAAAATAATTTTAAAAAGTCATCTCTTGAAAAAGAAATATAGAAAAATGTAATATGGAATAAGGTTAAAAATAACAGTTTGAAGAAAAACGGAATAAATATCCATGAACATGTGTATTTCATTAATTAAAGAAATAGTCATGAAATGCAAAATCATATGATGAATATTAGGAAAATGTTGTTTTCACTCGTATAAAATCCAAATTATGGTATTGATTTATTATGTAATAAGAATTTTTATTATAAATACATTAAGTACTGTTATAGAATGTCGTTGTAGAAATCAAACATTTGGGTCAGGAATGATGAACATATGGTTATACTGAAAAAATAAATGAGGCTAACCAGGAAAAAAATATATATCAGGATTTGTAGGGTTGCGTACACATGGCGGTCAAATGACGTCATAGTTTCAAGAGAGACCCGTGCCATGACATCATAGGGTAAAGAGCATGAATAAGGCCTTGACACTACCAAATAAGGCTTAGCACGCGACTGGCGGGAAGTACAAAGTAAAAGTGGATGGGGCTTAAGAGGCTAAGTGTGTAAAAAGGAAAAGATGCGGGGCTTAAGGAATTAACATAATTAATTAGCGTATTTTTCTTATTAATTATCGGATTTTCCGAATAATAGGATTAAAATCAACTCACGAAAGATCATGAAAGGGAGGTTCCGCCCCCTTGAAATGTTGCATGCAACATTGCAACAGTACCATTATTGCAAACAACATTGCATTACATATATATATATATATATATATATATATATATATATATATATATATATATATATATATATATATATATATATATATATATATATATATATATATATATATATATATATATATATATATATATATATATATATATATATATATATATATATATATATATATATATATATATATATATATATATATATATATATATATATATATATATATATATATATATATATATATATATATATATATATATATATATATATATATATATATATATATATATATATATATATATATATATATATATATATATATATATATATATATATATATATATATATATATATATATATATATATATATATTATATATATATATATATATATATATATATATATATATATATATATATATATATATATATATATATATATATATATATATATATATATATATATATATATATATATATATATATATATATATATATATATATATATATATATATATATATATATATATATATATATATATATATATATATATATATATATATATATATATATATATATATATATATATATATATATATATATATATATATATATATATATATATATATATATATATATATATATATATATATATATATATATGTATATATATTTGGAGAGCAACACCAACCGGATTCGGTAGAATTTTTTTTTATCCGAAATGTCATCCCATTATATAAGGGTTTTATTCATCATGCATAGAGTACTGTTGTCTCATCTGAGAGGCGATTGTGGGAGGGAGGTGTGGCTATACATATGAATGTGTTTTTGATAAGGTAGAGTCTAAGGCGAAAAACTAATAAACTGCGCCCTACTTTCAAACTCACTTTTTTCTCTGTATTTGCCACGTGATTTTGACACACTATCTCTTCTATTAATCTTATATTTGCAGGTGCTCAAGATGAATGACCTTTCCCATTCCACCATTGTTGCGTTGCGCTTGCAGAACAAAAAGTGCCATGCATTCGCATCAATTTTGTGTGAATATTGAAAACACTATTCTTGTCCTTTTTCATGTTCTTTCATTTACTTTAATTTACTTTTTTATTTACTCACATTATATAAGTCTTATCCACCATGTATAGAGTACTGTTCTCTCATTTGGGAGCGGTTTTGTGTGTATGAGGGGAGGGAAGGAGTGGCTCTAGCTCTGCTTGTTTTTTTATATAGTTGAGTTTAATTAAGGAGCAAAAACTAATAAACTGTTCTCTACTTTCAAACTTCCTTGAACCTATCTGCATCTGTCATGCGACTTTGACACTCAATCTCGTAGCACGATTAGTCCCATACACTCACATCAGGTTTGTGTGAATATTGTAAACTCTACGCTTGTCATTTTCTGTTCTTATATTTTTTTAAATTTTAACTTTGAAATTTTTCATATATTTTTTACTTTCATTAATATTGAATTTAAATAAAAAAATATTAAGTGCAGTTATTTCGAATAGTGTAATGAAGGAGTGTCATATTTCGTAAGGAATACTCTACTAGTGATCTATGTCCAGTGATTTATGTTAATGAAATCTATGTCTAATATGATCTATGGTACTTTGCTTTATGGCCTTTCTGTCAATCTTCTGCTGTGGTACTAGGTGTGTCAAAAAAGCTTCAAAAGAGAATGACACAAATCTTTGATTTCTATACTTCTGTGTCCGTGTGCCTGATTTGCTTCCTCGTTATACCATAGCAATTATTGTACACGTCCACTATTTATCATTAAGTCTTTGATAATGGAGTTCCTCTGATATGTGTTCTATCGCCAAATATTTTTCTGTTTTAATTTGTGACTTTTTCTATTTATTATTCATTACTAATCAACTAGGTCCTAAGCCGAATAATTATTCCCACCATTAACCATTTCATTTTTGAAGTCCATCCTATTTAAAGGCAACTAATTATCGCTAGGAGGATAGCCCTGTAGAAACTTACTCCATATCGCTTTTTAATTTCATTAAATAACAGAGAAACATATCTATTTTCAGTACCTCAAAAACTCAGTCCTTCAATCTTTCAACTCGACCTAATATTCCACACAACTATAACATCTTCGAAATGACAACTTAGATCTTGCTTTATCTGTCCTATTCTCTGAGTTTGTTTTTCTA
>SEYY01010666.1:0-40000 GCA_009176605.1 Armadillidium nasatum
TATATATATATATATATATATATATATATATATATATATATATATATATATATATATATATATATATATATAGTATATATATATATATATAGCTCAGAGAATCGAACCTGGGCCCAAAAGATGAAAGTCCATGGTGCTAACCGCTACACCACCGATGGTTTTAAAGGAAATCATTCGGAACTTCTACTGACTTTTCGCCTAGTAAAAAGCTCTCGAAGACCTCCCCGACCGCAACTTGGGAGTATGGTTAGCTTGGCCAAGGCTCTTATCCTAAGTACGCAGTGCATTAGTTATTATTAAATATCTACTATTATCCGTGGAATTAATATGTATAATACATATAACTGCTCGGGGAATCGAACCTAGGCCCAAAAGATGGAAGTCCATGGTGCTAACCACTACACCACCGATGGTTCAAAAGGAAATCATTCGGAACTTCTACTGACTTTTCACCAAGTGAAAAGCCCCGAGCAGTTATATGTATTATACATATTAATTCCACGGATAATAGTGGATATTTAATAATAATAAAAAAAAGAGCCTTTCAGGTTCATTCAGCGGCATGTAAGTCGTCATTCATCATGAGTGTGGTACTCTGCGGTGTTTTTTAGAGCCAGTTGTGAATGTTCTCCAATCGAAGACCTTGGATATCTTCAAAACCTCGCAGCACATTCAACGCATTGTGGAAATGGTTAGGCACCATCGTAAGGATGAAGACAAAATCACAGGTGAAAGTGTTAAAAGAAGCTAATCAAATCGCCGAGCAACTGGGACTGGATCTGAGTATACCACGTTTGTTGGTAGGCAGAAGCACCGCAGCAACCATCCAGCAACAAATCCCACGCCACGGAGTTCTGGAGAAGATCCAATAATAATTCCGTATCTGGATTCTAAATAACCTCTTCTTTAGAACTACTGTTTTCTATTGAAAATGCAACTGCCTTTGCATTAACATATTTACATCCTTTTCATATGTTACTCATGACAATCGATGAATTAAAGGAAAAGGCAGGTTCATTTTACAGCTTTTACCTTTTAGATGGCCTAGAAGCAGAGCTGAAACTTTGGTACAAAATTTCGAAGGACAAGAAACTGAGTAGTGAAGAACTAAAAGATCTTGTCGTCTCCCAAGTCTTAAAGGAGACTGAACTATTCTTTCCGGCGACGAAAAGGGTTCTGCTGATACTACTCGCCCATTCATGCACCACCAGTACAGTAGAGCGCTCTTTCAAGCACTATGAGAGAGGAAAGATTAAACGGGTTGGCTATGATGAGTGTACACAAAATTTTGTGTTTGACAATTATGATTACATTATTCAAACAGTTGATAACTTTGTCATGAACCCAAGAAAATATCATTTTTAATATCAATTATTTGCCACGTTCCATATTGGGAATTTTTCAACATTTCATATTGTATTTGATATTCTATAGGTAGTTTTAATAAAATATAAATTAATTAAATTTTAATTATTTCCTTATCCATATGTTTCTAGTTTAATATGTCTGCTTCTTTTCCTGCAAGTTCTATAAAATTTTAAACTGCCCACCCCATACCTTGGAAGTTGCGAACGCCCATGGAGGTTAGGAGTATGTTGATCGCTAATCAGTGTCCTTTGATTCGTGATTTCGTTCTAGTAAACAATCAGACTTCATTTTTATCAAACCTGTTAAAATCGCATACTGTACCTTCAAATGTAACTTGTTCAGTTACATTGCATTAAATGTTATGATTGAGAACTGACAGTAATCATCCTGTTCTAAGATACTAAGGTTTACTAAATCTTGATATGCATTTATAAATCACCATATTCATGTACAGGGAGAGTAAATAGTAATTATACTTAAAAATTTTATTTTCAAAAAGTTTTTGCTTCCTTACTTATAGTTTGTAAGCAATTCTTGAATAATTTTAAGTTCTAGTTTTCAGGTCTATCTCTTTTTATATTCTAGAATCCACAGTAACGAATTCAAGAAGGGTAACACTTGCACGATCACCGGATTGTCGAGTACTTCCTAGACAGAATTTAGAAAGAAAAAAAAAACGGCACTCTCATACATGCCGGTTTATAAAGAAAATGGCTAATTGGTTCAGCTTGCTTGACGTCTTTAAGGAAAATAGATATTCATCGTGTTACAATTTCCACTTAGAAAATTAGGAGTCAACGTTCATATCAAAAAAACAGACACCTAATCAAAGGAAATGTTTAAAGAGTTTAATTATAGAGTTGTATTGATAAGTGGTTAGGGCACCAGAATTCAAGTTACCTCAAGAACTGGTAAAAATTATAAAAGAATGCTATTATTTCTACACCAAGTGAAAGGCAATTTTCTTTTAAATCTTAACTCTTTAACTTTGAAGATTTATATTTTTTACTTCAATAACTGCATTCTAGTAGAAGGTTTCACAAATGACTGCAGATATCACTCATGATAGAAGGTAGAAACGTACGTTAGAAAAACCGCACATATTAAAGCAAACAAGAAAGATACTCTATACTTCTTTTCCAAGTAATTTTCTTACTGCTCCTGCATATCAAAATTTTAAAAGATTATTGAAGGTTGGAATCAGAAATCCAATAATTCTTAAAATTTATTTGTGTGCACCAACTTCATTATTTAACCTTTGGATTATAGCACGTAAGATTATATAATCAAAGAATTAAAGCTCTAATTTGTATCAGACTCTTGCTACAAACTAACAATAAAATCTATTTTAATATTGATATAGTTACCTTTTAAAAGCTGCTAAATATTAAGCATTAAAATTGAAAACGTCACAAAAAGATAATAATCTTAGTTTGAAGACCTTGGTCACTTTATAAGTCATGGTTATCGAATATTTGTTTTATAATTAAAAAAAAAAAAAAAAATATATAGCAATTCTATAACTCTGTCAAAATATGTAAAAAGACTTAGTTTTCCAAATTCTTTGCTTTTATAAGTTATTTACTATAAGCCTATTGTGAAAACAAATATAATTTTCCTCACTCTTTTATATATCATCACAAATACTTAAAAACATAGTAGTTAAAATTGATAATGAAAGAGTGGTAAAAAAAAAAATTGAAGTCACAATTTTCATGATAAAGATTGAAGCAATTATAGAAAATTTTTACCTATATTGGAATGATACATAAATAATCTATTTAAAAAAAAAAACTATTTAAACCACAATAAATTATATCTGCATATAAATCAAGATAAAACATTTCAATTCTTAACAAGACAAAAACATGTTAAACCTATAAATAAATAAAGTACAAGTACAATCTATTAAGTAGATGAAAGAGTACAAAAACTTTTATAAATTTATCTCATATGAAACTTAACATAATTTTCATATAAGAATAGCCTTATATTGGATTATTAATGCACAGATTTCGATATATTACATAATTTGACACTTTTATGAACATTTATATTAAAATTTTTAATTTTTTTTACAAGAAAAATATATATATATCATTAAATCCTAAATTCTCTTGTGGGGTGGATGCATTAATAAACCTTTTTAAAAGGAAGTGGGGAGAGAGCTGCTAAAAAACGTGACTAAACAATTAATTCACAAGGGACAATGCGTCAACATCTTAAAAACTCTTCTCATTCTCGTGGTATCCATGTTATAAACAACTGACTGAACTAATATAGCATCACAGAAAGACGTGTTACAAATCCCAATCACCATCACCTTTACACTTTAAAGCTTATCACGGATTATGTAGGAAATGTGGTATATTCACTACCTAAAACTAAAAAGAGGAAGGTTTTCACCTCAAACACCTAAGCAAATTTTTTTTAAAAACTAAAATCCAGCTAATATTTTTGAAATATATCAAGGAAAAGTTGCTCATTTAATGATAATAATAATAATAAAATAATAATAATAATAAATTTTATGCTTCGTACTCTATGCCAATTTGTAACTATTAAAAATAAATAAACGATGAATGTTGAAGTGAAGTCATTGTTTGCATCACAAAGCCAAGGACACAACCAAAGAACTGCTTCAAACGTCCGGATATCTTTAGCAAATACAGCTGCTTCCTTCTTGTTCCTGCTGCTCCTCTTGTGGCTGAGGTTGTGGGCGCAAGTCCACGGCTACGCATTTCGTTAAGGAATTTTTCTTTATTGAAACAAGAAAAGAAAAATATCATATACCTTTATTTTATTTTTAATTATTGCTGTAAAACGTTTTCCAGGATAAAGTTCACAAATCTTTTTTTTTTTTCCCCTTTTAAAGGGAGATATTGATCTACTAGAAATTGGGGGAGAGAAAAATTAGTAATAACAATAAAAACACTGCAATGATTTAAAAAAAGTGCAAATGTGCAAATATTAAAATTACGTTAAATATTAAAAATTTTGACACACAGTGGTACCTAGCTATTTACAAATGTGTGAATTAAACCGAAATAGGTTTTAAGATAATTTCTGTGAGTAGGACTAAAGTTGAAACGCCTTAGAAGTTTTCTTATTCTTAGAAACTAAAAAGAAAAATCTCGATAAAGTAAATCATTAAGCATTTAAAACGCAAGAAATAAAAAAAAAACAAATCAACCTTTTTGGTTTGACAATTTACACAAATAATGAACACAAACACATGAAACCACACGAACAGCAATCAGTAAAATGTAAAATATATTTGCACATGCAATATTAATATTCTAACCTAATAACCTAATTTAAAACTTGATATTGACGTCTTGCTTTGGGTACAAAAATAAAACTATCAGTATTCTGAAACAGTTTAATGCATTTGCATAACAAAATAGCAATATATATATATATATATATATATATATATATATATATATTATATATATATATATATATATATATATATATATTATATATATATATATATATATATATATATATATATATATATATATATATATATATATATATATATATATATATATATATATATATATATATATATATATATATATATATATATATATATATATATATATATATATATATGTATATATATATATGTAAATAAGATCATTATTAAGAGATTTCGTTATAAAATTTAAATGGATGGATTTTTTGTTGAGAAGATAAAAGAGAAGTACATATCTAACAACGAAAGAAACTACAGAATAACATTTACATTTTAAACTTTATCCAGATTTTGATCAACTACTCTTAACAATAATAACCTACAAGCTTTCATTAATTAAAAAAAAAAAAAAAAAAAAGACACCTATAAAACTCCAATTCTCTTTATAACATTACTAGTGTTAAGAAGTAATAAATACAATCTCTTTGTAAACGAAAATAAACCTAAACTTTTACCTTGTTCTATGGGAATATAAAACACGCCTATATTAAAGAATTAAATAAACTTACCCTACAACGGAAGATTAAATTAAATCAGATCTATGACAGTAACCATTCTTACTATAATTATATAACTACCATTATAACTGGGTACTTTTTATAATTTTTCACAAGGGACAAGAGTGATGAAACAAATTCAATAAATAAGAAAGGGGAGCGGGTAAGAGAGGCAGACACTACATAAATGAAAAAAAAAATATATATATATATCAACTTCGCATTTATAGTTACCCAAAAACCATGCTAGGCCTTCTTAAAATGTAGCATAATAGCTTAAAATATTAAGTACATTCACCTCAACCACCTCATATATATATATATATATATATATATATATATATATATATATAATATATATATATATATATATATATATATATATATATATATATATATATATATATATATATATATATATATATATATATATATATATATAACAAGCCTTCATGGAATACTCAACAAGCACATCCTCCATCTTGAGTGCGACCAATGTCTGTGGCATTGTCAGTGTCCCGCAGAACGACCTCGGTCACTGAGGAGAAGCGTTAAGGAAAACACACAGTCCGCTCAAGCGACTTTTAATAAAAATTTGGGATCAGGTTTTAAAAAATATCATTCATGTTGCGGAGGGAGAGGCAAATATGTGGGGGGGTGGGGGGAAAGGAGGAGGAGGAGGACCAAACTACCAATAACAGATACTAAAAAAAATAAATTAACAGTTTTGATAGATTGTTTATGCTAAGTGATGAAAAAAAAAAAAAATTTTTTTTTTTTTATTTCATTTATTCTATACACTTTCGTCCTCAAAAAGTGCATGTTAACTTAATAGGCAATTACTTCTTCAGAATGCTTAATTAAAAAAAAAAAAAAATCTTTTTATGCATATCCTAGCCTGGGAAGTAAATTTTAAGAAAATGGTAATTATATTTAAAATCTCATGCAATTAAGATGATATTTTAACAATCAGTTTTGACTTACCTCATTCAACAACGGCCACAGAAGAATGAGAATGTTAGTTAATCTTTTAGGCAATTTATTAGACATTCCTAAAAAAATAAGTCAAATAAAATTTGATTTTAAACCCATCACCGGCTACGTAGCCTACTTCTAAATGCTACACCCAAGCAAGACTGATTAAAAAATATAGTTGCAGATAATATGAAAGTTATTATAACTTATTAGTGAATATAATCCACAAATATAATTTACCACAGTAAGTAACATCATAAAACTTTTACCACATAAAAATAATAATAATGAAAAAGGATACTGTCTACTTTCTTATTTTCTGTCGACTCCATACCAGGAAGAGCAGCTGCAACACGTCGGAATAACTATAAAAAAAAAAGACTAAAATGTTAACACCATACTTAATAAATAAATAAAACCAACTTAAATAAATAAAAACAACTTTCTAATAACTGCGTCATTTAACAACTTAAAAATTTAAAGTGACAATGAAATGTTAAAAGGAAAGACTAAGAAAAGTAAAGAAAAATTAGTGAAGAAAGAGAGGTTGGATGGAACTATAAGGTTGAATTTTATCCGAAAACCTGTAACCAAGTTATTAATTAGGAATTTTATGGGCTTTCTAAAACAGGATATAGTTAACAACAGAAGGGGAAGAGCTGATTAAGAAAGTTGTAACTTATTGATTGGATGAGAGGAGGGTGATAAGATTAAAATGTTTATTTACAAAGTTATTATTATTGAAGGGCGAGATTAGTAGATAAAAAATGTTCCAATAAAGTGTGTACTCGAGTGACTGTTTAATATCTTTTCTTTGAAAAAGAAACGGTGAAGAAAATGGGTTACACGCTTGCATCACTGAAGACTATTCCTAAATTTAGCTTTTAGGAGTATGTTAAGACTGAAAATATAAGAAAGAGAGATTTCATTCTAAAACTGAAGATGAAAAACATAAGAGCTCTTATCACTGAATACATAGTAAAAATAATGCCAAAGCATATTTGTTTTAACTGGATCGAAAGTTTAATTGATTAAGTGTCAATCTGCTAAATAAAAGTCTTAGTATAGCTGAAGGAAAGAAAATAACAGAAATGGAAGGACAAGAGAAATCTCAACTTGGGAGGGCAACCTAATGGAAAAAGAAGCAAGGAAATAAAATTAGAAAAAAAAAGATATTTAAAATCGGTGTTTAAAACAAATTTTATTTATGAGGCACAAAAAATATGAGAAACTCGCAATAACACTCTAAATGGTTGAAGGTTTAATACAGAAGAGAAAACCTGATTGAGTTACTAAAATGTACTCCTGAAGAATGGCAAGATCGCAGTAGCTAAAGCGGAAACTGTTGCTAACAATTTTCCCCAAAAAGTAAATAAGCAATACAGGACATAATAATACTATTAATACTAATAATAATACTATATATTTTTTTTTTTTAGTGCATGCACAGGTGATGTCACAGCACACAAGATAGCAGTGTTCCTGGGTTGGAAAACTAACAATAATTATTTTAATAATAATAATAATAATAATAATAATAATAATAATAATAATAATAATAATCCTTACTTGTTTGACATTGTATCCTGCTTTGGCGCTAGTTTCGATAAACATTACATTTAACTCTTTGGCTTTTCTTTCACCTTCTTCAGTTGAAACCTTTTATATATATATATATATATATATATATATATATATATATATATATATATATATATATATATATATATATATATATATATATATATATATATATATATATATATATATATACTAAAAAATTATTAATAATTAAAATATTAAAGTAAAATATTTGTAAAATATATTAAACAGTAAAAATTCAATTTAATATTCACTGAATTTATAATGTTATTCATTTGTTTGATAATCATTAATGTCATATACGTGCGCATCCGTAGTAAATTCTGTATTAGTATTATAATTTGAAGTTATTATTCTTGACTCTGAAGTGTAAACATCGCTATTAAGATGGTGAGGTCGGGCATTAATAGGAGGGTTCAGAGTTACAGTGTAAAAAGTTCATATTTTGCCCTTTTAGCACTAACACTGCCATTGTAGCGTAAAAATGTTATATTTTATGCGTAATAGTGAAACAAGTTCCATAGTTCAATTTTAATGTTAATTAATTAAGTTCAATGTTAGTTAATAGTTCATCAACTTTGAGGTCTGTTCTCTCAGAAATTAATCTCATGGTCTTGCTTCACATTAACTCCCCCAATAAAGAGCCACAGTTCGTGTGAGTGGATGGAATCGAAAGTAATGTATGGAAGGAGGGAGGCTCTGAGGTGTTGAAGGTGGGAACACAATGAAAGAGGGGTGAATAAAGAAGAAAAGAGGGAAGAAGTGGGGAATGATGAAGGAGGAAAGAAGGATAGATGTTCTGGCATCATCAGAAACGAAATCGATAGTCTGGCACAAAAGTTTGATCTTCCCTATTTCAATAAATATTCTTCTCTCTACCTTCCTACCCAGTCGTTCTATAGCTACTGTTGTAAACGGACACAGTGATGTTTCTCAGAGTTCGGTCCTATCCAAACTATTTCTACTTTTTATTAATGATTTTCTAACTGTTACTTCGTCTCCTATCCAATTTAATGCCGATGAATCTGCTCTTTATTATTCCTTACAATTTGGAAGATGACCCATTCAAGAGAAAATAATTAATGCCTTAAAGAATCTGACCTCTGATTTTTCTCATATCTAGTTGAAGCAAAGAAAACACGGTTGCTTTCAATGACTCAAAAACACAGTCGTTTCATTTATCAAGTCGTCTTAAACCAACACTATAATGTCTTCCTCAAAAAACACACTACTCAAACCTTCTGTAATTAAAACTGGCGTTTCTTTTTCTCGTAAACTTTCTTGGAAGGATCCCGTTCTCTCTTTCTAAAAATATGCTTCTAAGAGGTTGGGTATCCCGTGGCACTTCAGGATTTCTCACTACCCAAATTGTTTACTCTGTACAAGGACACTGTGTTCGCCCTTGTATGGAATATGAAATCACATATCTGGGGAAGTTACACACATACTGCTCTCCTTGATAAAGTAGAGTCCAGAGCTTTATGACTTTCAACTTCCCCGAACTCCCTTTTTTAAACAGTCAAAACTGTTGCGTTACACTCCTCATATTAGTTCTATTATAATGGACACTAGTCTTATGAACTCTCCAGTTGTATTCCCCTTTTTATCAGGAGAACGTGAATCGTCCCTCTACAGATTACACAGTCTCTAGCAATAGACAACCACTAAAGTCAATATGTATGTCTCCACTGGTAAAGTCAGGAACACACTCCCATTATCTATTTTGCCAACTTGCTTTGATCTGCACACTTTTAAGCACTATGTATATGGCCATTTGGAATGAAATTTGTTTTTTCCCCCCCAACTCTTTGGTGGGTCTATGGCTTTTACCCATTGTTAAAAAAAAACCAATATATATATATATATATATATATATATATATATATATATATATATATATATATATATAATATATATATATATATATATATATATATATATATATATATATATATATATACCTGTCTCTTGTCTGAAAGATCAGTTTTATTGCCGACTAACATAATAATTACATCGCTACCTCTTTCTGTTCTTACATCATCAATCCATTTTGAAGTCTGATGGAAAGAATTTGCATCTGTAAGTAAATAATAATAATAATAATAATAATAATAATAATAATAATAATAATAATAATAATAATAATAATAATAATAATAATAATAATAGTTTGTTCAAGAAATAATATTTTCACAGGTTTACAATTTTACATTAGGCTCTGCAAAACTAATTAAGATAATAATTTTAAAGCTGTCCATTTCTACAAAAAGGAGCTGCAAGGGAAAACAGTGATTTCCTTTGAATTTAAATGTATAATAATAATAATAATAATAATAATAATAATAATAATAATAATAATAATGTTATTAAATGAAGTAACATTTAAATTCCATTAAAATAATAGCATAATAATAATAAAATAATTTTAAGACAAATACAGGAACTGCTACAATATGTTATGTTGCTTGTTAAATCAGAAAATCACTAGGCAAGAAATTGTCCTAAACATTTGATATTAAAATAGGCGAACAACATATAAAGAAGAAAGAGATAATAAGACAGGGCGTTTCATATGTACATACATAGATGAGAGAAAAGAATAAGGAGAGGAAATTTTTCTTAAAAGTTATAATGTATAAATGCGATAAAAAGAAAAAGAAAAGAAAAAGAAAAAAAAAAGAAAGAAAGATGGCAGGGCATTCAATTGCGGAAACAACAATAATGTAGCTATCAAGAATGTAAAGAGGAGATCTCGAAATTAAAGCAGATAAAAGAAGTAATGGAAGTGTCTTGGAAAAAAAAATTATTTTGGTGAAAATATAAAGTATCTGAAACTTTAGTAATCCCATACAAATTGAGAAGAAGTAAAATAAAAATAACACCCAAAGCAGTCAAAGAAAATAAAGAAATGGCTTACTGGAAAAGAAATTGAAGTTCTTGAAAATGGAAACATGTTAAAATAAACCAAGCACGTATGAAACGAAAATGAAAATTCAAAGACGTATTAAATATCAGAATAGGTTTGGGAAGATTAAAAAAAAAAAAAGTCATTTGAGAATAACTTTAGTAAAGGGGTTGAAGATAGAAGATTGATTTGATAACAAATAGATAAAAGGATGAAGAGAAAAAAAAACAAGGTATTGGTGAAAAATATACCTACAGTACAATTCTCGAACATTGGAATATACAATTGAAAGATTATAGGAACTTCTAATAGAAGCATTTGAGAATAAGAATCTAAGAAAATGTAATAGAATTAAAACAATATCAAAAGAGTACCTGAAAGCTGTGGATTGGAGAAATTAACACAAAACATTATAGAGTCTGGTGGCGCAGTTTTTAGTGCGACTTGTAAGATGTAGCAATAGATTTGGGAGTGAGAAAGATAAGGAAAAAAGTTTATGGTTTCTATAGTAGAGAGATATCACTTGCGAAATTTGAAAACAGGAAATACAATGAGAAGATTTTAAAGACGATCAGAAATTTAAAATGATCTCAGAATTTCGGCAAGTCCAATTTGGGGTAATGAAATTATTACAAAAAAGGAGAAGCATTAAAGAATTGGAAAATGAATGGGGCATTTGAAGTAGTAAAGGTTACTAACAAAACCTAAAAATGGCATATATATATATATATATATATATATATATATATATATATATATATATATATATATATATATATATATATATATATATATATATATATATATATATATATATATATATATATAATATATATATAATATATATAATAAATAATAATAATAATAATAATAATATGCAGTATTATACAACAGTTGTAATATAGCTTCAATAAAGGGCTTCCAAACAATAGAAATTACCAAAATTTAAATAATTATTAAAAAATATAAAATTAAATTTTTTTTTTTCAATTTCATAAAATTTGTGGTAATTGTCTAGCTGACAATAGTGGATTTTTTCGTACGAGACCAGGTTGCTGAAACTAGCAACATACCTGGACTGGAACTACATACCTACGCGTTGCGAGTTCGACTGCAACTACGTGTACTGACACTACGAGTTTGTTACATGCGCGTAGTTATTGAAATTGCAAACAAATTTTGAAGTACAATTATGGCTTGTATAAATGACTAATTTCAACCCACAAATGATGAATTCTTTCTATTTTTTGTTTGTTAAATTTTCGTTTGAAAAGAAATTCAGTAATATGGTTATGCATTTAATGTTCAGTATTCCCATATCTTGGAACACCGGCTCTTACATCAAGCAACAATCTTTCTATGAGTTGCTTGCTCGCACCAGTGTCTGGGTCGACAAAATTAATTCAGTGATTAACCATTAGGTATTGGAAACCTTCGTTCTGGAGGTAATCATAAGCCTTCCAACAATCACTTTTACAATTGTTGTACCCGTGAGAATATATATATATATATATATATATATATATATATATATATATATATATATATATATATATATATATATAATATATATATATATATATATATATATATATATATATATATATATATATATATATATATATATATACACGAAATAGGAAAATAAATTTAAAAATTTTTGTGACACCAATGATCCGCAACCTTGTCGTAATAGAAACTCGTAGACTATATTGTTAGTTTCAAATTCGTACGCGTAGTTACAGTCAAACTCGCAACGCGTAGGTATGTTGCTAGTTCAGCAACCTGGTCTCGTACGAAAAAAAATCCATTACTGTCAGCTAGACATTTACCAAATTTTTTTTACAAAAAAAATTAAAAATATATATATATAAATAAATAAAATAATAAAAGTTAATATATATATATAATAAATAAAAAAAAATTAAGAATAATGAGAAAACAAATCTTACTAGTAATATCATAAACAACAACTGCAACAGTTGAATCCCGAATATAAGAGGGAATGAGAGATCGGAATCGTTCTTGTCCTGCAGTGTCCCATAATTGTAAACGAACCTAATAATAAAAATATAACACAAATCATAATTCTATTATTTAAAACAATTACTAATATATATATATATGTATACAGAAATAAACTGAAATTTTTTTCTTCCTTTCTCCCAGACAAATATACTTACTGTTCTGTCTTCTAAATACATGGTTTTTGACAGAAAGTCAATTCCAATGGTAGCCTGAAAAATGTAAATAAAACTTAGTGATGTAGAGAGAAAATTAAATTCAATATACTAAAAAAAATTCCAAATATTTTATAAATATAAGTTATGAAAAATATTTTTAAAAACTTAAGCAAGAAAAAAATAATAATTATATATATATATATATATATATATATATATATATATATATATATATATATATATATATATATATATATATATTATATATATATATATATATATATATATATATATATATATATATATTAGGGATGGAGTGACGTATCAATATATTTTTGGGTATCAGTATCAGCTAAAAATGACTGATACCAATATCAGATTTATTTTTTAAAGTAGCTTAATCCTGTTGGCTTAAATTTTTTGAATGTTCACTTTCACTTGGCTGTAGAGTTCCGAACACCACGAAACATTTTTTTCTTGATTTTCCAAATTTTCAATTAATTACTAATTAATCATTAATTAAATTATATTCTATATTTCTGTAACTGCAGATCCAATTTTGGTCAAATTAGGATAGTTAACTCTTTGTATAAATATGTCAACTTGTTATACTTAACTGTTCATTTATTTAATTACTTAATTAAATTATGTAAATTTTTATTAATATTAGGTAAATATATATATATGGAAAATTTAAAAAATTATTCTCATATCAGAAAAAGCCTACAATAGAATAAAGTAGTCCTATATTTACAACAATATGAAAAAAATCAGATAAAAATAAAAAATATAAAAAAAAAGAAAGGAGAGAGAGAATGCAGTGTAAAAAAAATACAAATGCATAAACTATGACCTTATAAATATATAAATAAATAAGAAGTACAATTATTCAATAATAATAAAAAAAAAAATTTTGAAATTGAATAAATATAAGAGATTATTACTGTTTGATATTTTTTTTTTTTTTTTCAAATTCAAGAAAATATGATTTGCCATTATCATCAGCTTTAAAGCCATAACAATAAATGTATGAACCAATACAGGGAATGAAGATATATATATAAATATTAGATTTAACATTACTCATATGATCCCAGTGTCGAGTTATTAAGGAAGTTCTTCAATAATATTTCCAGTAAAATATTTAAATGCTTGAATGTCATGTACAAGGTTATTTTAATTAAGAATTTTTCAGCATTACACACACACACAAGTAGCCAAATATTAAGAAAATGAAAAATCTAATCTAAGAAAACAAATTAAATCAGGGTGTAATCAACCCTGGAAATGATGTAATACTTCTTGTTGAGAGTGATCTACTGCAAGATAAGAGGAGAGTACATTGCAGAACTATCTAGTACAACAATCAGCTTTCTGTTTACATGACATAAATCTTTATAATGAGCTTCTCATCACACAAACAAGTTTAGGCAGTTTGATTTCAGAAGTAAAGTTGAGCAGGATAGCAAATTTGCTGGATAGCCAGCCACACACCAGATATTTAGATTTTTCAAAAATTAAGAAAAATTAATGAAATTAAGAAAAATGATGTGAAATAGGAAGGTATTATATATATATATATATATATATATATATATATATATATATATATATATATATATATATATATATATATATATATATATATATATATATATATATATATATATATAATAATATATATATTAAAAAAAATTGTTATGTTTATGTAAATAATTTAATAAATTTTTTAATGCACATCTACATTTACTCAACACAAATAGCCAAATATATTTCAGTTATGTCTATAAAGAATAGAGTTGAAAACCCAAATTGTAATGCAGTATCCAAACATAAACATAGAATATATTGTACATTTTAATAATTTTAATATGTTAGTTCTTATAATTAAAACTTTATTTTTACCAGATATCCTGGCCAGATAGGCTGGATAACAGGATCATAACTGGATATCCAGCCATTCCTATTCAGAAGATAGATGTAATCTGATTTCATGTATGACCCTACCTAACCCCTCTTATATGGAATATTTATATTGATCTTTTTATTACAAGATAAAAGTTTCAGCAATATCTGATTCCTTTTATGGTTCATATAAAACCCTACCTAGCCTTCATTTATATAAGGATGCATTTTTCTACTATTGGCACATCATATTACACCATTTATATTTTAACACCTGTCAAAGAGAAGAAAGAAATGATTTAATGATATGTTCACATTCTTATTATAACACAAAATAAATTCTAAGGAAATTATTATTGTAGGTGAAGGACACAATGGAAATCTAACAATATTTTGCAATTAATTCTGATATTAAGAAGTGCTGCTAGCTATTGCTTAACATTTTTTAAATTTGTGTTGGACATAAACTGGACATGTGTTTATGTTGTTGCTCAAATATCAGGTAAAAAATATAATATAAAAGTTAACAGAATGAGTGTGATCAATCATTGACACACAGCAATGATGATCTATCTTTCTGCAATGATGATCCATCTTTCTTACTTTCTCCAGTTTTATTACCTTTTAATCAGGCTCTCCTATCTGAGAGGCCTCTCATCATCCTTATTCATGAGCAAAGTTGCTTTTTCTTTTGTTGAGTTTTTATATCAGCTACTTTTTTTTTTTTTTTTGAATGCCAATTCGAGTGATCGTGGGGTTGGGCGTAGATGGGGGCTTTCCATTTCCTTTGCTAACGTTCGTGGTAGGAACCGACCGGGGCCCCGGCCCCGGCCAACCCCGGCCATTTTTACTGACCCCGGCCCCGGCCCCGGCCAAAAATCAAGGAAAACCGGGGTTGCCGGCCGGGGTTAAAATGGCAAATTATACTCAAAATTTTTTTTTTTTTCAAATTTTCAACCGATTCTGCTGAAACTTTGTTATATAGATTTTTACCGGTAAGAAAAGTCCATTTCTAGCTTTTTTCCGAGTCTATTACGGCTAAAAGTTTTTTCTTTTTTTGTTTTTTTTTTTGAAATTTTACCCTTTTTTAATTGAATGGCGGTGCCAAACCACTTTTTAGAATGAGCTGAAAATTGGACAATTTATTCAAAATTAAATGGGATACAAAAGTCTCTAATACACCTTTGTTCCCAGAGTTATAGGAAAAATGTTATAAGCCAAAAACTGACCAACTATGGAAAAAAAAAAAAAATTTTTTTGAACTAAAAAAATCAACCTTTTCAGACAAAATTAAAAAAAAAAAATACAACTATGACATTTCCTATTTTTGGTGTGTATAGAGGAGGGGTGGGGCTACAAATTCCTCTATGTACTTTATTCGATGACATTCGTTGGTTTTGAGATATAGCCTTCAAAAAGGTCCATTTTTGGCCAAATTTCAAAAATTCCCAAAGTTTGAGAGGCTATATCTCGCTTCAAACAAAGAGCATTTAAATATGCACTAAATAAATATTGTTGCCCTGCCCTCTTCTAAACAATATTCACAAATAAAAAAAAATAGTAGGTAGCGTTTTTTATAAATAATTTTTTCCTCTAGAAGGGTACGATTTTTGCAAAAAAAATTTCAAGTGCTTATATAACTTTTTTCTAGACGTGATATCAAAAACCTATTCCCACCAATGCAAGAAATTGGGGCAAAGGTATTCAGCTAAATTTTCAGCTCATGTGGACCAGTGGTTTGATCCAGTTATTCATTTTTTTCAACTTTGGGTCCAAATAAGTTTCAAACCGTTATAGACTCAAAAAAATGCTCGAAATCAACTCAGAACTTCGTGAAAAAATTCACATACTTTGAAAATTTCAGCTCAATCAGTCAAATAATATAAAAAAAAATTCAAACAAAATATAAGAAAATTAAGATTTTTTTCCTTTTCTGCTAGTGAATGTTCATCTTTGTGTTTTGATTTTAGATGCTCCAAAAGATTTGGTTCTAATTTTTTTACTTGTAGCACCCGGAGGTTCTCTTCTAATTTTCTGACTGCAGATGTTAACATTTAGCTATTTCGAGCCTATCCTGAAACATTGTAAAGTATTCAAATACTGCAGAAGCTGATCTTTTAGCCATATTGACTGAAAGTATAAACAAAATAATAATTTTTAAATAATGCAGCTAAATGATACAAGTTTGATACATGGCAATAAAATAACAATGATATGCATAAATACAGGTTAAATTGATAATTTTATATCTTACATTTTTTCAAACTTTACCTTAGGGTCTTACTTAAGTAAACCTGTTGAATCACTATTATGAATTAGAATATTTTTTTTTTTAATTTTTGTACTTTTTTAAACTTTAACTATACAAAACTGTAATTTTTTCATTTTTTTTGTTGAGAAAATGCATATAATCATTAATTTAAGTGAATGTTGACTATTCTACTCCTTCCTTACAATTAAATAAACCTTATATCTAATTTTCTTAACCTTAAATTTCAGTGCTTTTAACCTCTTTACAAATTTTAGAAAACCCCGGCCAGAACCCAGGCCCCGGCCCCGGCCAAATTCCAACCCCGGTCGGTTCCAAGTTCGTGGCCTTCGATCTAATCTCGCGTCTGTTGAACACTACCTCACTACCTCTCTTCCTAACCTTTTGCTTCTGTCTGAGACCCAGTTGGACAGGGATTCTTTCTCTTGCAATCTTAATGTCTCTAACTACAACTTTTTTCACAATTTCCGTCTAAATGGTGGAGTCTGTGCCTATATTAACATTAACACTCCTGTGACACGTCTCGTAAATCTTGAATCTCCTAATTTCAACGTCTTATGGCTTAAAATCTGTTTTCCTACTACTACAATTATCTTGTGTTTCTGTCTACTGCTCCCCTAATGGAACAGATTTTCCAGTTTTTTTTTCAATACCTTACAACTACTCATGAGACTGTCACTTCTTCTCATCCAAATGCTGAAATCCTCTATTTAGGGGATTTCAACGTACACCACACTGAATGGTTGGGCTCCTCTCATACTGATACAGGTGGGAGGGAGGCCAAATCATTCAGTATTCTTAACGATCTGGAGCAATTGATTAGTGAACCCACACACATTCCAGATCGTCCAAACCAATTCTTGAATACACTTAATTTATGCTTCACCACTACTCCTTCTAGATATAAATACACCATTTTCCCTCCTATTGGTAACTCTGACCATAATCTTATAGCTCTTAGTTATAATGCTTTCTCTCCAACAGCTCCACCATGCCCTAAATGTACTTTCTGGCACTTTAATCGGGCTAATTGGGGGCAATGCGCCGCTTCTTTGCTAACTATCATTGGAGTGAATCTTACTTTGTCTCGGGGGACGCTTCTGTCTCTGCTGAAAAGGTAGGGGAAGTAATCCTTGACGGGATGGGCAGATTCATTCCATCTTCAACTAAATCTTTTTCTCCTCAAAATCCATGGTTCAATGACGGCTGTTCTCTTGCCCTTCGCGAGAGAGACAGTGCTTATCGTGAATGGAAAAACTCTCCTTCTCCTATCACTCTTGCTAATTTTCATTCAGCTCGGAATCGTTGCAGGGATGTTCTTCGAAGGACTAAGCGTACTTTCATAAAAAGGAAGTGCGCTGACCTCCATGGCTCTCCTACTGATAAAAATTTCTGGCCTCTTGTCAAAAATATCTCTAACAACTTCTGCAAATCTGCCTTTCCTCCTCTTATTCGCTCTGATGGTTCTGTTGCTAATACTCCTTCTGAAAAGGCTAATCTCTTTGGCCTCCTTTTTTCATCTAATTCCACCCTGCACGATTCTGACATCCCTCCTCCTACTCCTCTCAGGTGTCCCATGTCTCTGCCTGTAATTACTCATGATCAGGTGCATGGGATCCTGAAATCTATGAACGTCAGGAAGGCCAGTGGCCCAGATGGCATTCCCCCCGTGTTCTGAGGGAGTGTGCTTCCGAGTTAGCGCCTGTCCTTGTTCAGCTCTACTCTGTGCCTTAATACTAATACTTTTCCTCAATGCTGGAAGCGTGCATTTGTTCAACCGATCCCGAAAAAAGGTAGTCGCTCTGACCCTTCTAACTATCAACCTATAGCTCTCACCTGTGTTCTATCTAAAATTTTTGAAACTCTCCTCAACTCTCATTTCCTGGATCATTTGGAGTCTCATTCTCTTCTTTCTGATCACCAGTATGGCTTTCGATGCTCGAGGTCAACTGGTGTCATACTTTCCTATCTTACTGATCTATGGTCTTTCTGCCCTTAGGGACTTCGGGGAGTCTTGTGTGGTGGCGCTTGACATATCCAAGGCTTTTGACCGGGTGTGGCATGCGTCACTGCTCTCCAAGCTCCCCTCCTTTGGGTTTCCTCCTTCTCTTTGCTTACTACTTGTCTAGTTTTCTCTCAGATTGTTCCATTTTGGCAGTTGTAGATGGAGCGACCTCTTCCTCCTTTTCTGTCAACTGTGGTGTTCCTCAGGGTTCTGTTTTATCTCCAACCTTATTCTTACTTTTCATTAACGATCTTCTCCACTGCACTTCTAACTCTGTTCACTCTTATGCTGATGATTCAACTCTGCATTCTTCTACTCATTTCAAATCTGCTCCCTCTTTTGCTTCTAGAGTTGCTTCTCGTCTTCAACTTTCCAATTCTATTCTTGCTGATCTGGATGGGATTTCCCGGTGGGGTCATAGCAACCTTGTGAAATTCAACTCTTTAAAAACTCAACTTCTTCACATCTCCCTCTCAAAAACACCTCCCAACTTTCCTATCCTCTTCGATGGCTCTCCCGTCTCACATGTAAATAACATTAACATTCTTGGTCTAAACATAAACAACAAATTATCTTGGAAACCACATATCACAATGGTTGCTAAAGCGGCCTCTAAGAAGCTGGGAATTCTGTTCAGGTTGCGAGAATTTTTTTCTTCTAAACAGTTACTCCAAATATATAAGGGTCTTATTCGCCCTTGTATGGAGTACTGTTCTCACATTTGGGGGGGCTCCGGCTCCTCCTCTCTTCTGGATAGGGTTGAGTCAAAAGCTAAAAGATTAATTAACTGTCCCCTACTTTCAAACTCTCTTGACCCTCTGTCTCTGCGACGTGACGTTGGCGCGCTATCTCTTTTCTACAGGTACTACAATGGCAGGTGCTCGAGGGAATTGGCCTCTCGCATTCCTCCACTATTGCGTCGTCCTCGTTGCACAAGGGGTGCCCTGCTTTCGCACCAATTTTGTGTGGATGTAGGAAATCCCAGGCTAGCCCGTTGTGGTACCTCTTTCTTTCCAGCCACCTCTATTCTGTGGAACTACTCTCTACCTTCATCTATTTTTCCTTCTGTATTTAACCTTCCACTCTTCAAGGCTTCCGTCTGCGCAAACCTGAGGGCTGTGCATTAGTGTGTGTGTGTGTTTAAACGAGTTCTCTCTATGTATGTGTGCCCCCTCCTTGAAAAGGGCTCTGCCCGTGAGCGGTGGCTTTCTGTAAAAAAAAAAAAAAAAAAAAAAAAAAAAATTTTTTACATAAATATTTATTATCGTAGGAAATAACCTGTATTTTGATTGTACGTTTTTAAGGTTATTTAATGATAATAATTTTATAGTTTTATGATTCTGAATATCTTTTATACTTTTATGTTTGTCTATAGTTTGCCTTTTGCTTTTATATATATATATATTATTTGGCTCTGTTGGTGTTTGAAAAAATATTTAAGATTGGATGCAAGTATTACTTGTTTTACCTTCTTTAACTTTATTTTGCCTACATTGTACATCTACAACAATGGAGAATTAGATCATGTAAGAATGTGATTTATTTTTAGCACTCTTATATAACCAACAGAATAAAATAATAGTATAAAACAAAAGAAATAACTTTTCATGATTATTGACTTGGAGCATATGCTATTGCATAATCATGAACAGTATCTGATTGGCAATTTAGTCAACAGCATTTGTAACCAGCAAGTGTAGAGAAATGATAAATGTATGGGTATGAATGCTACAAGAACCTAACAGCTGTTAGTTATTAATTTCCAAACAGAACAATTTCAAAATATATATATATATATATATATATATATATATATATATATATATATATATATATATATATATATATATATATATATATATATATATATATATATATATATATATATATATATATAAATATATATAATATATATATTATATTATATATATTTATTATATTTATTTTTATATGTTTTTTAAATATTTATAAATCTATGTTATTAAAATATAAATAAATAAAATAAATTATATATATATATATATATATATATATATATATATATATATATATATATATATATATATATATATATATATATATATATATATATATATATATATATATATATATATATATATATATATATATATATATATGTGTGTGTGTGTGTGTGTGTGTGTGTGTGTGTAACCCCCAACTCAACTGCCTCAATACTAAGAAACACCACAGTACAAACCAAATAATAATGCATGAGAACATTCAAAAAAAATGTACACAAAAAAACAATATATACATAGCCCTAATCCATGAAACTCACACACAAGATATTATACAGATATGATTCCTCATACACAAAGTTCTTCATGCAACCACACAATACATGATAATAAAAAATGACAATTACAACACTACAACAATAATTTTAAATAACCCTATCATAAATGTCTAATCTTTCAAAATATTTACAATTACCTTGACAGCATAATACACACACAAACATCCTCCACCCAACCTTCAACATACAGCTTCAAGAACTACAAACTTAAGGCTTGTGGACCCTAAAATATAATCCTTTTAACAGACTTCAATGTTCACCACTCACTCTCATTTCATGATTACCCAACAGTGGAATAGATACCCTAAATGTGCTTGAACAATTTAGTTTTTAAAACCTCCCTATATAAAAGAAACCCTAATCATTCACTCAATGCTAAACCTAAAACCTAACATTTTCATCATTCTCATTATTACAACAAATAACATGATTCAAAGATATAGACCTACAATCTAATACTGTAATAATCATATACACAATTTAAAAACACCACAACAAAGCCAACTATTACACAAATTATATATATAAAAAAAGTTAATTTAGGATGACACAGAACCCACGAAACAAGAGCTAACATAAATTATTAAAAACACCCAAAATTATCACTTCCCTAATATAAGAACACAAATCAAACTTTAAAAGAAAAAAAAATTTTAATTCAAATGACAAGAGATATTGACATGCCATCAAAAAAATTATATAACTCCCAAACTTACCCCTTAATCTTGAAATACTCATAGGTACCCCTCTTATATGACACCCACTTCATTTTCTTTTCTCACATTCTACCACTTAATGGTTAGCAAACTGAAAATTATATATTTAAGCCTATGTACACTCTCACCAAAATTAATTAAGCAAAAACACAAGGCATTTTTACCTCAGCATGTAAACAAATTCTAAGATTCACTTTAAATTATAAATCCCATGTATGTTACTATGCCACAACCAACTTAAACACATTGAAACATTCCAAACTCCAACTGGATGCATCAAAGCTATACCAATAACACCTGCATGGTGACAAATCCTTTAAAGATGCTACCTAGACAAGCTGGGCACACAATTCTATGAAAACATACTAAATCACTAATAGTTTGTTAAAACCAAAACTAGGCATTAAGATCACCACACTTCCATTGTATTAACATTTTCATCACAATTTCTTGCCCTCTAAACACTTTAAACAACACAATTTCTTCCCCTCTAGACACTGTAAACACACACAAAAAACTGTCACTGAATTATCTTAACTATCACTAATAAAACAACTTCATCAACAAAAATATTCTCAACCAATACAGACTTTGGTCAGGTAACCACTCAAGCCTGTAATCATACAAACAGATTTAATAACACCAACACATCACCAGACATGTGTAAGATAAACCCTTGAACTTGATACTAAAAAAGCACCTCCTTCTAAGGTGTCCCACACTCACCATACACATCACATACATTCACTTCTCACTCATCACTTCTGATTACCTTTAAACAATCTATGGCTGAGGCCAGTAGATGTAAAGTCCAAAAAAAGGATATATTAGGGGTGAAATAGAATTTATATATATATATATATATATATATATATATATATATATATATATATATATATATATATATATATATATATATATATATATATATATATATATATATATATATATATATGGGCATTCCAAATTAATAAAGGGGAACCACTAAGTTCCAGAATTTTTAAAACTTGGCACAAATAACAAACTTAGTTAAAAATCAAAGAATATCTTGTTAAAAATTTTCTAGTCCTACAATTTGGAGTTAGTTAAATTTTTAACATTTTTTGATTCACCAACTTTAAGAGGCTATTACCCTAAAAATATTAAAAGACAATACATTAAAAATAATATATTTGCAAACAGAAAGAAAGATCTTTCATTAGATACAATTATTTTATTTCTATACAAAGATTTTAAAAATTTTGAGGGAAATTTAAATATTTCCCCCTCTGGATGAATTTTTTTTTTTTTTTTATTAAAAATAAATTAAAACTCCCAAGTATAAACTTACATACAAAAACTCAAAAACATCCATTTTTAAAACAATACATATATATATTGTAAAAAGGTAACTATCATGATTTACCCTCTAATAACCCTTCTTATAATTTTCAATACAACAAATATAAATTATTAACAGCCAACAGTGTATTAGAGTATTGAAATGGTTAATCTGATTAATTTAAGGTAATTTTTCTTTGTAGGGATTATAATGTTCTTTATACAGGTATACCTCATTTTACGGCGCTAAAATATTTTTCGGCGCTTGTCTCGCTCTTACAGCAACCATGCGCTGTATAGCTTTTACTCAACAAATTTCCCATGCCGGCGTTCAGTTTGAACTCGATGAGCAACGTAAATTATTTCTAGAGGCTGAATCTGATGTTGATGACGATGATGACAACGAAATTAAGGAAATGTCTACAAAAGATTTAGAGCATTATGTAGGCCTACTGCATACAGTTGTGAAAGGATTTGAATCAATTGACAATAACTTTGAGAGAAGTTCGAAAGTTGGCAAAAGATTGCTAAACGACATCACATGCTACACTGAAATTCTTCTTCTTAGAGAGAGAGATGCTCAATGAAGCAAACGTCATTGACATTTTATTTTAAGCCAGTGCCGCAAATACCTGCACCTTCAAATCCTATCATTCAACAGCCATCATCGCCTCAACAACCATCAACATTAACGCTAGACTCTCCACCAAGCAAGAGAATTAGATTCGTTGAAGGGTCAGATGACGAGCCTCACTAATCCCCTTCAACTTCCTTCAATGATATTAATAAAGTTTTTAAAGCTAAAATATATTATTTTCATTTTATTTACCCTTCATTACATATTTTATTTTTAAATTGAAACTTATTTTTAGCCTAGCGCTATTGCACAAATAATAAATGATAGTGTAAACAAGTTTTAAGGTGTTCATATGTTGTAGCGAGTGAAAAAAAGCAAGTGACTCGCATTGCAGGAGGTGGTCTGGAACCATACCCGCCGTATTTCCGAGGTATACCTGTACCTATAAAAAAAAAATGACAGATTTTGAAGATATTTTTTAAAAAATATTTTATAGCGTGTGCCAAGATAGAATCATAATAAGTTATCTCAAGGATAATGATATATATAAGCTATCACAGTATAGTATAGATACATTTGGAGTGGATGAAAGAAGGGTGCAGTTTAAATGGTTATAAATCAAGATGAAACTAGTGAAACCAGTATCGATATGAAATGAGTCCACTTTTGTTCTTAATGTAAGTAACTGGAATAAGGGTATACAATGCTTAGTTTTAAGTTTGCTGATGATGCTATTTCCTAGCTGAAACTCAATATAGGTTTCTTTTTTAATTTTTTATAATTTCTTTATCAGATTTATAATAAGAGTATATGAAAATAGATACAGTTAGAAGCAACAATGGCCTATCAAGAACTGCCCCAATCAAAAAATCTAAAAATTGCTATTCACAATGTACAACTTATCCCATTCCCAAAATTTCGTTATGAAAGTAGTCAAGCCAACTACACATACAACATCCAGTTTAGCCAAACTATAAAGAAATGAGTCATCTAAAATAACATGCTGAATCTCCAATACTACAAAATACTCAAAAATGCATTGCCTTTACAAACATAGTCATTCATACAATACCTTGATCATTCATACTGGTCCAACATTTTCTTATAATAATTTTTCTATCAATTTATGTCATTAAATATGGCACCTTTTATATTGTTTTAAAAAAATTGTATTTACTATATAAATTTATTAAATAATTTTTTAATAAAATTGGCATTTATTCAACTCATGTCTCTAGATTTGCTTTTAACTGGTATTTAGTTGTTATTCAACAGGAAATGAAGTTTATAGTAAAGAAAAACTTTAATTTTGCTTAAAATTCAAATTCAATAAATTAAAAATAGTTAAAGTACTAAAATACCTGCTACAAAATGATATAATAAGACCGACGATACTGAATCTACAGACGCTTTTTAATGATATAGGCAGATAATGACACCCTAAAAAATATCAATATTAACCAAAGTGAAATTACCTTATAGTAACTGTTTACAGTTTCGTATTTTCTCAAAAAAAAAAAATTTTTTTTTTTTTCAATTTTATTCATAAGTGGAAATGTTGCTGCTAAATATGAGACGAAAGAGTATTTTAGCATGTTTTATTATTATTTTTTTATTTAATTGGTAAATTTTTTACTAGAAAAAATATTGAAATGCTGTGTTTGGAGGAGTAACATTTTTATATACTTTTTGTCCTTTCTTAATACTGCAATTAATACAATTAAGGTTGCAATATATATATATATATATATATATATATATATATATATATATATATATATATATATATATATATATATATATATATATATATATATATATATATATATAAGTGAACCAGTGATTGCAAGGTTAGGCCTAATTGCTGTCTATTAATGTAAGTCAAGGTTAGATTAAGTTACACTAGTTTATTAGATTTAACAATTAGATCTAACAAACTAGTTCAACTTGACCTAACCTGGACTTGAAGGTTAAATCTATGCTAATAGGTCAGCTAATAGGCCTAACTTGGCAAATGCTGCTTCTCTCAGCGAAAAAAAAAAAAAAAAAGGGTTTTGAGAACCAGCATTCACCAGATTAGATTAGGCGTAATTGCTGCCCGTTAATATAGATTTATTCTTCAAGTCCAAGCTAGGCCTAACTTGGCAAATTCTGATTCTCTTGTCACCTAAGAAAAATAAAAATAGATGTGAATATATATATTTAAACTTGAATTTTTATATAGATGCTTTATAAGTTATAGCCAATTAAATTATGCTCATAAGAACTATAACAAAATTTGCCAACGTTATACTTTTTAATACATTTGGCACTCGGAAATGTACCTACATTAGTATCAATATATTTTCCAATTATGTTCCTCTACCCAATTTCTTTGAAAGTCGCAGATGAAAGCGAAGCCTTATAATGTTTTTAAATCGGTTTTTGCTTACCTTAATTTGATTTTCAATACATCTTAGTTTTCCTTCAATATAAATTATATTTTAAATTTATATTTTGAATAACAAATACCAGGTAAAACAAATCATGACGCAAACCGCATAAATACCATAAAATTACTCTCACAACAAATATTTTATTAAATGTTTAGATCATTCTAGGATACATTTTGAATTAATGGGATTAAAAAGACAAAGGAGGACAACCATAATTTGAAATAATTAGAAATATTTTAATTGAACTAAACTGGAAATATTTTTATAATTTCTAGGCTACTTATCTTTAACTAATGACTAAAAACATCACAACTTTCAAACTAAAACAATGTTATTGGTACTCTAAGACTAATAGCTTGATATTAATCATATTTTACTTTGAGATTTGATCAGTTTGCTATCGGGCAATGTGACAAACATTTTGACATATTAAATGAAAACAGATCTAACTGAAGACACAGGTTTTACTGGTCAATTAAAAATTTTTAATAAACTGATATAGCATTTTCTTTAATATATTGGCTAAACTAAAAAAGTAAATTTGTGTTGCAGCAAAGAATAAATGTTGGTTATCTTACCACTTTGTTCCCCTAAGAAAACAAGTTTAAATTTTCTTAGAGGATTCCCAAATTCCCCCGACATAGACATGGTATTATCTTGCGTTATGAGATAAATTTTGAAATGTTATATGGTGGTCTTTTTAGGAAGAAAATAGCTCGAGCTCTTCACACCTTATTATTCGACAACAACACTAGACAATAACAACACACGGCTTCTTGGTGTCAACTGCTCAATCCTTTTCACTTTAAGAAATCCTGGTCTCTCGCCACTGATCCACACCCTAGGAATCAAAAGCCAATAAGACCAGGTTGCCAGGTTGAAAGCATCTACATTATTTATTCATTTTTAAAAAAATATATTAAAGATAATGATCCAGCAATTCAAATTTATTTTAATATTATTTTATACGTAGCATATAAATATTTTTTTAAAAGAAACTGGATACATCAGTAATTCAAAAATGGGTCGCTAATTGGTGTCAATACATTTAACGAAATTAAAATATACAAAAACAGCAAAATGCTTATAGGGTTATAGTGGTGGGTAATTAATTGAAGAAATTACTTATAGCGGTAGGAAATTTAGTGCAAAAAAAATTCTTTTGGTTTATTTTCTCGGCAAGCAACATGAAATAATTCAAACTCAGCTTCATATTTTTAAAAAAAATGTTTGTGTAATATATATATATATATATATATATATATATATATATATATATATATATATATATATATATATATATATATATATATATATATATATATATATATATATATATATATATATATATATATATATATATATATATATATATATATATATATATATATATATACTTAGCATTCGAAAGATTTGTGGATAATTGGTTGCCAGAAAATGCAAATAGCATCATTAGCCACGTCCTAAAATAAAGTTGCTCATGGTATTTAATAATAAGGGCGTGTTCTATACGTTCAAAGTAAAGAGTATGCAAAGATGAAAGTTTATATTTTTAATTAACTCAGATTTTACATTGGAAATCATTTCATTATTTTCTGTAAATTTATTAAAGAGTATTTTAACAAATAAATAATACAGAAATGACAATTATTTCCATAAAATTATTCCTAAAATAATTATCTTATATATATATATATATATATATATATATATATATATATATATATATATATATATATATATATATATATATATATATATATATATATATATATATATATATATATATATATATATATATATATATATATATATATATAGTAAAAAGGTTAGAAGACCTGTTTCTACTCATACACTGAATTTCCTTTTAAAATATCAAACTGCTAAATATTTCATCAGACAGCCTGCCTCTTTTAATAGAGTGAATATGACAGGTCAAGCTGAAGAAACTTTCTACTGGAGCTGATGATGGTAGTGAGGTGTTGTACTTTAAAAAAATGCAAAACACCATCAAACTGACGTAGAGATTTCAGAAAAGATTTTGATTCGGCAAAATATTTAAGGACCTCCATTTTCGTCGAATTTTCGCTTGTTGTCGTGGTAGTGCCAGTTGATATTTCATAATCAAATAAGTCATCGGCACTACTTTCAGAAACTGCAGCATCTGTCATGCTATTCGGGTTATTTTCTTAGAGAGCTTTTAATAGAATTCACCAGCATTTTTTCTTCATTGCAGTAGTATTGATGTTACTCTTAATTGTCAGCCATTTTAACTTGAATCTTAGATTTGACACAGAAGCCAATATTGCTATTTTAGATTCAAAGCATATTTACAAATGGAGTAACTTTCGAAACCTATTTGAAAAACCCTTTGATTCGGCGTTCAGAAGTGGTTGACAATACTGAAGGGCAAAGCTTCATAGAAGCAATCCTTGTCCTCCTGAAACCTGTTAAGCTCATTAGCAAGGGGGCTCATAACAGTAACGTATTCCTGAGAATATTCAAGTTCAATTTCCCGAAATTGAAGATTTTTGTTGCACTATAACTCTCCTTCTCATAATGCGGCTAGTGTCACAGCATTTCTCGCGAAGAGAAGCCTCACAGTAGTTCATCACCCCCTGTATTCACAAGACCTGGCTTCCGCCGACTATTTTCTATTCCCTAAATTTAAATTACACATGAAGGGGCGTCATTTTGACAGTGTTGAGGATATTAAAGCCAACGTGATATGTGAATTACAAATATATGAGCTTGCAGACATCCACGACGGCATTGGCCAGTTGTACAACTGTACCAAAAAGTGTATTGATGTAGAAGGCATATATGATGAAGGTTAACAGGTAAAGCAAACCATTCCTTCACTTTAGAGGGTTTAATGACAGTAGTCCTAATACTTAGTAGACGCACTATATATATATATATATATATATATATATATATATATATATATATATATATATATATATATATATATATATATATATATATATATATATATATATATATATATATATATAATATGCTGCGTTTGGAAGTCCTTGTGGACTTTTTGAATCAATCTTGAATCATTCACAAATTTTGTAGTTTTTCGTAATTGTTTAAATTATATTTATTTCTTATGAATTATATTTCTGTGTAATTAGTTTCCGTGGAATTGCCAGAAATGTGCCAGTACCGGTTCATAATTGAAATTTGAGGTCCTGAAAAATAATTTTAATAAAAGGAGGTATGTAAGCTAAGGACCTAAATATATATTATTTATTATTCACTTAGTTGAAGTACTTTTATTTATTTATTTATTTTTAAATTTTTTTTTTTTTGCTTCCGTTAATGAATCTATTACTTTATGTGTATTTTTGTCCTAAGCAGGGCTTTGCTCAAAATATATTACGCATCCACACAATCTTTGTTGTGGCATAGCACTTCTCAAATATGTTTTAATCTATTTTGAATTCAATTGAGATTTACCAGATCTTGCAAAATACTGTACAAGCTGTTTATACATTGGAAAATGAAAATGATGCTGGATAATTGATAATAATTGCAATACAATACTTTAATAATAGAGTTCTCAGATGCTTACATTTTTCTTAGTTCTTGAACCCATTCTTCTTCAAGGAAATATTAATTGACGAGGCAGCGAATATAACTGGAACACTCTTGTATTAATTGTATGCTGTATTCAAAGAGTTTCCAAAAAAGTAGCAATTTAGTGATTTAATATGAAAAAAAAAAAACAATTTTGAAAAGTAGTAAACGTTTTTAAGTAGTTTTAATTTGGTCAGGCACAGTCAGTAAAGGTGAAAACTGAATATTTAGAAGAGAATTTAGAATTCGGCATTCATTATTGTGCACAAGTTTATCAATATTCTTTTTCACTCTTCTTGTTAACATTTAGACATTTCAACAGCTAACCAGTATTTACTTCAATTTTTTTTCTGCAAAATTTAGCCATGATTTATTTTGTTTTTCTTGAAAGAATTATCGATTTTGCGACAGGAACATAAGTCTTGCATAAACCCTTGGCTTACTATAGTAGTGATAATTTTCAAATCATTAAGTTTAAGATACAAGTTTTAATTACCCAATAAATGATTAAAATGAATGTAAAAATTTAAACATTTATTAACTAAAATATACAAGTTTCTCCTTTCAGGAGGTAAAGCTTTGTCATTTTGCGTTCTATCAATAAAAAATTAATTTTAATTTACTGAAATATAAAAAAATATTAATAAAGAAAATTAAAAAAATATATACATCCTATTTCAATATTTATAACTTACGGCAAACTTTTATTTATACTAAATATCACAGTAAAGGTGATGACACTCCATCTATGGGGGTGGAAAGATTTGGTACCTAGTCATCTATACCCTTTCTTTAAGGGAAAAAGGTAGAGGGCATTCTTGAACTAGGCGTAGTTGCTTTTGTTTAGACTTATGCCTGCGTCCTTAATCAAATAATTTTTTCCCTAAAACAGACGCATTACGCTAAGCAACACACTCGCTTATGCTCTGCCGTAAAATAAAAAAAAGGCGTTCAACGGATGTTACGTAGTTTAATTTGTAAATGTGTATTAATTTATCTACACTTTATATAAAACTACTCATTTACTCGTACTGTGAGAAATAATTTCGAATAAACATGCATCACATTTAAGTGAAGTGATTCATGAGACAAGCTTATAATTTGTAGTGAGATATTCCATTTAATCATTGAATGTTATCGAAATCCACAGTGCATAACATCTCAATCATAAACAGTTTTAAAATTTTTGTCATATACTATCGTACCACGACATTCTATTAAATCACAAGCTCTCAGTTTGATGCATTACAAGGCATGATGTCCCCACCTTATCCCATCTTTCTGTCTAGCACGAGAAATTGCTTGAACCATAAAGGGTGAAGTGAACATCTTACTCCTATATTTTCTGGGGCAAACCCTCTTAATCCTGATCTTTAAAGAGACGTGCAAATTAATTAATACCATCAGAAATGCTGCTTTTCATTCTTTCACTATCAAGTATCAACACTACTTATTATTACATCGTTCTTATCATTATACTGGTTATAACCATTATAATAATCAACGTAAATTAAATTTTAATAATTAACACCGCTGCAGCAATCATAAATTGGCAGATTCTAATAATTTCATCTACATTTAGTGAATGTATTGGATGCTGGAATTCTAGAGTAAGGAAAAATGAAAAAGTAAAAAGGAAAACAAATGGAGTAGCTAGTCGTAATCTTAATCTCTATTATTAATTATTATCAATTTTTATTAATATTTAATTATTTTTATTATTCACTATTTATTAATGATAAAAGTTAGCAGTTAGTTTGAGATAAAATTTCAGAATCGTATATGAAAATTACATTTTTCCAAATTTCTCATCAAATAATCCAATTTTGTAATTATTAATATTTAAAAATGTAAGATAAAAATTTGTATATGATTATTAAGAACTAACTAATTATTCAGCTTTTTTTTTTATTAATAAAAAATTCTAATTAGAATTAATTTTTTAGTAAATACCAGATAATGAAATTTAAAAAAATAAAAATAAAAATAAAAAAAAACTCCATAAATTAATTATTAGTGAAGTCTTTAAATCATATCTAATAATCTTCACTTGAACTTGAACCGTATATATCAGTTGATGGTTTTCTTTTTATTCGTTTTAATGTTTTCTTTGATTTATCTGCATTAAATTTTCTTTTGAAGGGAAAATGATGCATAGAAGTTGGATCTGTGTCAGAGCTGCATGGCACTGATTCAGAAGAGCTTGTGCTTTCCATTAATCCTGAAACATTAGTGTTATCAAATTAACTCTGTTAGCGGGTGCTATACGTTTTGTGATTAATTTTCATTAAAAAAAATACTTAAATCACATAGGCGCGGCAAGAAATTTCTTGAACTTGATTTAAAAAAAAATAATTATGATATGTACTTGCTACTGATCGAAGTGGAGAACACGCTGATATGCTGTCATATGATGTAGGTTGACTGTATGTTGATGGTGAAGCTTCTTCTGAGGAAGTACCGGACTTTGCTCCCAAACTAGAAGTATCAGTATTACTTTGATTTGGTTCTGTGAATAAAATTAATATAGACTATTTAAAACGGAAATTTTAAAAATCCTATTTAATATTTCATAGTCGTAAGTCTGCTATTTAGAGAAAATAAATTCTAGTAAAATCAATTAATAAAAAGAAAATAAAGCTTTAATTTGGGCTCAAGTAATTTATTTTTTCAGAAAGAATGTCAAGTTTGCTGCAAAGCTGGTGGAGAAAGATTGACAGTAGTTAGAATATATTGAAGGTTTTTTCATCCTCAAAGAGCATAAATCCTTGTTCGTTGGTAGGCAACCTTTCACCTGTAGATTAAAAAACAAAACAAAAAAACACGGATACGTAATAGAATTGTGATTGTTTTCGATCTCGAAAATACGAGTCATATTTTAATTCACCACGTCGTTGCCTGACTCATTCACATTATAACCCTCATTGTTTAAACTAGTTCTTCAAATGTACCCTGTTTCAGTTCTCTCCTGTGGATAGTCTAGACTCTAGAATCTCATTACCTTGTGTCAAGTTAACTGGTGATACGTTTTCTTACCTTTCTCAATTTATAATTTCTGTTCTTAAAACTTATGGATACTCCTGTGTGGTAGCGTTTAACAATTCTAAGACCTAATAGGATGTGGCCTGCGACTCTGCTCTTTAAACTCCTGTCTTTCACTTTGCACTAATGCGGATTTAAATGGTTCCATACTGGCAATTTTAGATCGGTCAACTTCATCCTTTACCTGTCAGTAGTGATATTCCTCAGAATTCTATCTTATCCTTCTACTCTATTCATACATTTTGTTAACGAACTTCTCTGATGCTGCTCTAACTCAATCCATTCCTATAATGGCGACTCTACTTTCAGAACTTCAACCCAGTTTCAAATTTACTTCCTCCTCTTTCTATTCTTATTTACTTGATCAGAATTTCCCGATGTTGATTATTAAACAGTAAGAAATTAGTTCTTTAAAACCACTATTTTTAGAAACCATCTCAAATACATCTTTCAGTTTTCCTACTTCTTTTAGAGGTTCTATTATCTTCCCTGAAGGAAAATTTGAAATTCTTGATCTCAATAAAAACAAAAATTGACTTGGAAATTTTATTATACAGTAGTTGATAGAGTGGCTTCAGATATTTTTTCCTTCGCACCTTCTTCAACTGTAAAGGCTTTCATTTTTCATCCTCTCTGGTACTGTGTACAGCTGTCATATAATGGGTCTCTCCAGTTTCACGAGAATATCTTTGCGAGGAGACATTGGCACACTATAAGTACTAAAGCGGAAGATCTTCGAAGAGGAGAACCACTTGCATTCCGCTCTCTTTTCTACACCCTCAAAGAACAAGAGGTGCAGTGTCTTCTCACGAATTTTGCGTGATGATCGTCAGCTTTACGCATGCTCACTGTAAAACTTTCTTCGTAGTCATTTCTGTTCCGTGTATTTCCTTCCACCTTGTGTGTTTTCTTCCGAAATACGTTGCTGATGTTATTTCTTATATATACATATATATATATATATATATATATATATATATATATATATATATATATATATATATATATATATATATATATATATATATATATATATATATATATATATATATATATATATATATATATATATATATATATATATATATATATATATATATATATATATAGGGGCGGCTCATGACCTGGTTGCAGGTTTGTGCAACCACCATTATATACAACTAGGTAGGGTACAATTGTTATTTATTACTTTTTATTTCTAAATTTTTTAATAGGATTAAATATTTAATAAATTGCATCTTATTGTAATACAAAAAATGTCATACAATTTTTATTATTATTCAGGAACGAATACTGTATGCGGTTTGCAAAAATTTTGCAAACGCATGCTTTAATATAATGAACGAGAGAATTGTGCATGAAAATTGATGGGCGAGCGTTTCTATTCTTACGATATGGTTTGCAAAAGAAATGCAAGCATTCCTTTATAGTGCATGAAACATTTTGAAAGAAGTTTTATTTATATATATTTTTTTTTTTCGTTCAATTTTTATGTTCAGTTTGTGGGCTTAAGTGTGAGAAGTGATGACGATAAATATTTGTGGACTTAATTAATTTTAATATTATAGTTCAGTTATCACTTGTTAAAATTTGAATAGTGCCTAAAAATAAGAGAATTTAAAGTATTTTAATAAGTGAGTTTATAGTTTGAAACGTTAATTGTAGTGAAAAAATTAAAATTTTGAAATAGGCTGATGTGCCATTCTATTATAAATAGGAGTTAAATTTTTTTTTCTCTCTCTCTCTCTCATTTTTGTTATTATATGATACTAAAAATTAATTTGTCATAATAAACAGAATCAAAAAGATTAAAAAGAAATATTTAATAATTTATCAATAATATTGTACTTTTCAAAGCATCGTATGTTTGTTAGTTACGTTGAGAAAGTAAAGTCTCGCAAAATTTAGGAAAAGGATTTTATCATGAACGTTTGTGACTTCAAGTTCTCTCATTCCAAAGAACGGAGAGCCGATTTTCTTTTTAAAATGCAGAAAAGACTTATTTTATTTGCTTATATTGGTAAGTAACAAAAAATTTTAATTTTAACAACAGTACAGTAAAAAAAAAAAAAAATTTGTGTTCGTATGAATAGTAATTTGCAGTACTAAATTTAAGGGTCAATATTAATATACCTTTTCTTATTTTCCTGCTTACTTTAATGTGGTACTTCCAAGCAAAACTGCGGTACCGATAAAATGTTTTCCCGGCAAAAAACTCCGACTCCACCATATTAAATCTGTATACTCCGGCTCTTTTTATCGTATTGTTTAAAAAAAATGTCAGCCCTGCTTCAGCCACTCAGCCCTACGTCCTAGAACAAATTATTGCTTGAAAAACGAAAAATAAATAAATAAAAACTTACCCAAGGTAGCAGAACATATGCAGAACTTCCAAATGATAAATGTTTATTCTGACCAATCACTTCTAGTGCCTATAAAATACAAAAGTGTTTTAGTGCATTATAGTTATATACCTCTTCTGAATTACTCTTTGTGTATTATTTTCATATTATAAACTCCCTAATCGGAGTAAGAAGAAACATCGAAAAAAGATGAAATCTAGATTCTAGAGCGATGTTTATAAATCTATAAATTGTTCCAATTTCATCTTAACTCACTAGTGTTAGTGTAATATTCCATTTCAGTGACAATTCAAACTTTATAAATCTTTAAACCGCCATTTTGATTGTTTGTTTGTTTTCGCCAGCTTAAGTTGCCAACGAAGAAGATGTGTCATCTACCCAGGTGGACGAAATACTGCCCTTCAGGCCATCACGAGTTCAAGGCAAGTCAAACACTCGTAGAGAGAGCTTGTGATGCTCTATTATTGAACCCCTAAGTTTTTTATCTGGTTAATTGATTGTCAAATCTATCCTTATTTTTATCGTCTATGATAAAAAATTTATAATTTGGTGGCCATTTTTTCCTCTCTTTTCAAACACTTAAAAATCCGATCTCTCAAATTACAGCCATTTTGGATCATGCGATTCAAATTTGAAATTACTTATCACAACTATACTCAATTGGGATTTAAAATTACTATTTATTTTCTAAAGTAATTTATTAGTTTAATAAGGGTGGTGCAATGATTTAATATAACGATTAGTTTCACTTTTAGTCGGACAGTCAACCCCTTTTTTAAAAAATTATTGCAGCAGTATATTCTATATATAATATATATATATATATATATATATATATATATATATATATATATTATATATATATATATATATATATATATATATATATATATATATATATATATATATATATATATATATATATATATATATATATATAGAATCGAAAGTCGTTTCCGGTAAATCAATGTCGAACGATAAAGAAAGGTAAACAGAGCAGGAGATTTAATGACAGGACAAATCCTCCAGAACATAAGAGGAAGAGCATCACCAGCTCTCGGAGCGTGTGGTTCACTCGCTCTGAACTGGTGGTGGCCTGAAGGGCAGTATTTTGTCTGCCTGGAGGGACGGCATATGCCCTCGTAGGTGAAGTCCGCTCTCAGAAAAAAAAACCCAACCCAACATAAGAGAGCTGCTGATCAGTTGGAACAGAGCGCAAGAGTGGGAAAACACGTCTACGAAACTATTCCAAAAATGGGACCCTTGGAAGAATGTGGCGAACTGACAAAATTACACGAACTGCAGCATAAGCTGCATCTCGCTGGAGGATCATGAAACATTAAATAATAATTTGTGGCTAATTCTTAGCAAATCAGAGCACTCTTACAAACTGTATTTGCTGGAGGAGGATTTCCAGGAACCAAGACATGGTTTTGATTATAGGATATATATATATATATATATATATATATATATATATATATATATATATATATATATATATATATATATATATATATATATATATATATATATATATATATAATATATATATATATATATATATATATATATATATATATATATATATATATATATATATATATATATATATATATATATATATATATATATATATATATATATATATATATATATATATATATATATATATATATATATATATATATATACATTATTAATATTATTATTATTATTATTATTATTATTATTATCATTATTATATTATTTATTATACTATTATATATTATTATTATTATTATTATTATTATTATTATTATTATTATTATTATTATTATTATTATTATTATTATTATTATTATTATTATTATTATCAATAAGCTTAACTATGAATCTTTATTTATAAAATATATCTAATAATATTCCTGTTTAAAATATTTTCTATAATATTTCAAGAAATTGGAGTCAACAGTTACATGAAATGTAACTCTGATGATTTGAGTACACTTACTCTGCCAAACATTTTTTTGCAACTCTTTTTCCAAAGCATAAAAGAACTTATAATTTTTTTTTATGTCTAATGGTTATTAACATTAATAAAAAAATATGAAAAAATAAATAAATAAATAGACTGAAAATTTTGAGACGGAATATTTCATTTCACACGCCTAATTTATTTAAGTTTTCAAATCGCCTAACTGGTAGCAACAATAACAATCGAATGAGTTTCGTATAAACAACAATAACTTACCCTTTTATTTAGTCTAAAAAAAGTAAGGTCGGATTCAGTGAAAAATTTGCATTCTGATAATTCCGCTTTGAAAACAACTTTCAATTCATTTGTGTTCTTTCCTTCGATGATTTTTACAATAGGTAGGTAGATGTGATTCGTTTTAAGAAAAAGCCTAGAAGAATTTCAATTTATTAGTAGAGTTGAAAATCGCAGATTTATTAAAAGTTAATAATATTAAACCTTAATATTATTTACAGGTTTATTACTGTAATACAATATATGGCACCATAAACTTCTTTATATATATATATATATATATATATATATATATATATATATATATATATATATATATATATATATATATATATATATATATATATATATATATATATATATATATATATATATATATATATATATATATATATATATATATATATATATATATATATATATATATATATATATATATATATATATATATATATATATATATATATATATATATATATTATATATATATTATATATATATATATATATATATATATATATATATATATATATATATATATATATATATATATATATATATATATATATATATATTATATTATTTATTATTATATATATATATATATAACCTTTTTAGATTCGCAAATGTGACTGTCTCGAAACTTTTCATAAACACAGAAAATACTTGGAAGCAGATAAATTCGTTTAAGCTTTGGAGAAACTTTTAGCATATGAAGTGTAAAATTCTTGATCCATCCTTCGTCTGCAGCTCCAACTTCTTCCAGACCACAGTCGTGGATACGTCTGTATTTTCTGCAGCGGAAATTTCATATTGCTACACAACTACTAATTTTATTTTTACTACTAACACTACTAAATAATGATAATAATAAAATATACCGTGCATAAAAAAAGTAAATTGAAAATGAAAATTAAATAAAATAATAATAATAAAATTAATAATTTTTTTTTTTTTTTTTTTTTTTATTTTAATTTTCTACTTATAATAATAATAATAAAAATAAATAAAGTAATAATAATTAATTATTAAATTTCAAACTAAAATTAGATAAAACATTATGATATACAGTATTAACGGTAATTAAATATTAACAGCGGACTAATACAAAATGAAGAGTTAACATCTCTCAGCCAAGACTGTTACGCCCTTTCATTTTTCAGCAGACTGATTCTCATTTCGTCATTTAAAACTACCAGACTTCGAAACTCCACTCCCAAACTCCACTCCCAAACTCCACCCCGAAACTCCACTCCGAAACTCTACTCCGAAACTCCACCCCAAACTCCACTCCGAAACTCCACTCCGAAACTCCACTCCCGAAACTCCACTCCCGAAACTCCACTCCCGAAACTCCACTCCCGAAACTCCACTCCCGAAACTCCACTCCGAAACTCTCCCGAAACTCCACTCCCGAAACTCCACTCCCGAACCTCCACTCCCGAAACTCCACTCCCGAAACTCCACTCCCGAAACTCCACTCCCGAAACTCCACTCCCGAAACTCCACTCCCGAAACTCCACTCCCGAAACTCCACTCCCGAAACTCCACTCCCGAAACTCCACTCCCGAAACTCCACTCCCGAAACTCCACTCCCGAAACTCCACTCCCGAAACTCCACTCCCGAAACTCCACTCCCGAAACTCCACTCCCGAAACTCCACTCCCGAAACTCCACTCCCGAAACTCCACTCCATCCAAGTATAGAGGGCACTTTTTTACTCAAACTCATCAGTTGTAAGTATGAAATACATGAAGTATAATGGAAATAATAATATTCTTCTTTTTAACTCATCTATTTTAATTTATAATTACAAATATACTGAAGCCATTGTTTCGGAGCAGGCTTCATCAATTCTACAAGTTTAAAACTACGTTTCGAAGCAATGCTTTCAGGCTTAAAAGCCTGTCGGTTAAAGCGATACATACATACGGTAGCAAAAATAGTAGTGGTAATTTTTGCAATGTCAAATTTTCATTTTTTATACTTTCCATTAATTTTTTACGATTATTTTTATTATTGTTGTTCATGACAATTTATTCATTTTAATTATTACAAGTTTTAAATAATATAAATAGTAATAATAATGATAATAGTGATGTGATAACGATAATGGTGATAATGATAATAAATTATTATATTATCATCATTATTAATTACTTTTTTTTTTTTATTATTTTTAATTATTTTTAATTAAA